>BQNB010006863.1:0-95781 GCA_026074375.1 Tanacetum coccineum
AAGCATTATTCATTACTATCTAAGAGGTCTTTCAAAGGGTTGTGGGGTGTAGGTGTTAGATAACATATAATGGAAACGGAAACAGATGGGATACATTTGGGTGGCTTTGGGTAAATTTGGAGTGGAAGGGTTAGCTAATTATTTACACGAATACACTTTAGGTTGGTTGCTAAGCCAATACTCGGACGAAGATATACAAACTCTACACAACTCTACATCAATCTCTTTCTTTTTTTTCTATTTTTTTATATAACATAATACATCACATGGGCTTTATAATACGTACCCCTACACTTAAGCTTTTATATGCTCGATATTTACAATCTAACTAATGACCCAATTTGAGGTGGATCAAAATAACATAGAGATCATTTGACAAACATATAAGGGTATTGACTTAACTTTTCTTCCCCATTCTTCCGCGAAATAAATACTAGCATGAATCCTAATCGTCCCAAAACTATATTTACAAGGATTAGGACTTAGCAACCGTGTACTCAATAATTAACTTGGGTTAAACACAATAATGTACTAAAGGTGAGTACATATAAGGTAGGCTAAGGTTTTTTGGGTGTAACGATTGGTTTAAGGGTGACAATGCTCTTCATTAATAATCCAGATTAACCAGAAAATTACGAGAACCGCGAAAAAGGATAGGCTTGGAGGGTTGTACTAGGGGTATCATGCACTAAAGATGAGTGCATGGAAAGGGTGTGGGATAGTTATATGATCGATGTGACCATCATAACAATTACAGGTTTAAAACATGGGTTAATCCTAATGCCTCTTATTAAGAAAATCCTAATACTTACTATGCGGTCTCAGGATGAATCATAAAAACAGGTTCTAGAATTTAATATGCTACAGGTATATTCTCATAATCCTAAAGTAACTAAAACCATTGTTCCAGAAAAGGCGACGAAACCACGCATACACATCCGTAACGACAGAATAGACACACATGATTGCTCACTCCTTAACTCAAACAAGCTAAAGGTATAACATCTAAGGGCGAACCTCACATTGTGGGGGTGGAATCTGAGGCTTTTTGTGCTATTCATATAAATTCCTATCCATGAGACGCTATTAATACTTGGTTTTCGTCGGTATGTGTCATAAAAAAAATTAAATTTGGGTAAAAATCACCTTTTATGTTATGTTTCGATATATTACCTATTATTTTAAGGACAAAGCAAATGGAAAATGAAATAATAGTTTCTAAGGCTTATTTTCCCCCTACACTTAAGTTGAACATTGTTCCCAATGTTCTCTAGAAGTACCCGTTGAAACGAATAAAGGGAAATGAAAACAAGGAAAAAAACTAGTACTCCCCTGGTTTACTCAATAATGAAGAAGAAACATGTGATAACTGGTTAAATCGTCCTCCGAGAATCATCCAATAAAACTTCCTAAGAACTTCCAAGCTTCTTCTCATAAAATATAACTTGTAATCAAAGACAAAAACAACTATACCAAGCATAAAATGTGCGATTTACCAATATACAATGTTAATTTAGGGTTCGAATCGATAGATAGGATGAGAGAATTGTTAAACTCATTAGGTTTTTGCAGGTTTATAACAGAAGAATACATATATTAAATGTTGTGCAAGTTTTATTTTCATAAATAATTAAAAATTTTAAGTTTTCTTGACCTGGGCGTTTGATGCCGTCAGGGTTTGTGTGACCCCATCACAGGTGACATGGTAATGGCATCGCATGTTAATTGTGACGTCGTCTCCACAGTCTGTGAAAACGAAATTTTTGTTTTTGATGAAAAATTTTCTGCACTTGATTCCATAAGTTAATTCCTGTATAAATGGCTGCATAAAACCTGAGATTTAACAATTTAATTATATGACTCGAAACTGACGCGAATTAATCTTAACAATTCATTTAACATGTTTGAATTTGGCTCAAAAGCCGGATATATTTCCCTACACTTATTGTTTGCGAAATACCTTTAATTGAAATTAAGACAAGGTTAAAGACAATATAAAGCATGATTACAAGATAGTTCAAATATAATGAAATAAACTATGAAGAATTAAAACACACATGACACTCCTAATTGCGGGAAAAGTATATTGGGTTGCCTCCCAAGAAGCGCTTTTCTTTATTAACGGGTCTTGTAGCTAGACTCAAAGTCACATGTCCTTACGTGACTTCGTGAATGCTTACGTGCCCATAAATGAGCCATTCCTTCATACTTTCATTCACTTGGTATTCTGGTCCTAGGTTTAAGCAGTTTTTGTACATAAACTTATTCTTTTCATTAAACAGGTGTTGCTTCTAGAATTTCTACCGCTCTCTTACTTCTTTGGTCTATTCGAATAAACTAAGTTCTTCTCTAGAGGAGAAATTTCCTTAGCTTTATAATCCCAATAATCATCAAACAATTCCAATTTGAATTATCAAACACCTTAGGGATACACTTTTCCTACTAAACTAAGATGCGATTTAAATCCATATTTTCTCTTAGAGTCATTTATACCTGGGTTATAATAACTATACACACCCTTAGGTTGGGAATTTGCCACGTGAGGTGAAGGCGGTGTTTGAGTTGTTAAATAATCTACTACCTTTCATCCTTAGAATATCCGGACCTATTTGGTTTGTATGGGTGGTTCGGGTCTATTACATCTCTAGTTACATCTAAGGAAAGTTCTTGAGCCTAGGTATTGTACGTGGCATCCTATATGTGTATGTGTCGAAGATCTTAGTGAATGAGACCAATCCCTTAGCGACGTCATATTTGAGCTTAGTGGTTTTTTCTAAAGGGTCTGCCCATTAAGACTTCAACCATGTCGCTCATAATGAATTCTCCTATGTCTTCTAACACAACAAAATCTGTGATATAGGTGAAACTTTTGACAAACACGTAGACATCCCTAACAATGGCAACTAGGTTTTTTCCCGTCCCCTCTAGTCCATCTACCATTATTGTATTATAGGCTTTACGCGAGATAATATTCATTGGTAGAAAAGGGTCGAGATAGGCAGTGAACTTCCTAAAGCCTATCATACATTCAAATGCAAGGTCATCCTCGTCAAAACTATTAATTATTCTTTCTCGGCGTAGTGTTCCTGCGTTTTCATATTTACCTAACTCATGAAGAACTTCCTCATCATCCGAGTCATTATTAGAGTGAGGAAAGGGAGAGACAAGAGGTGTATCTATTGATCCATTATCAAACTTAGGGTCATTTATACTTGTCTCATTAGGTTGGTAAGCGATTGAGGAATCGCTCAATACTTTCTAGGCGAGAGTCAACAAAAGCCAAAATTTTCAGTAGCTCTTGGAGCTCTTGGTTATATCGTGTGCGTAGCGCAGCTGATAGGACAGGACGAGTAGGTGGTGGATTCACATTCTCCATGATGAAGAATGGAATAGTCAATGGGAATTACGAACAAACACACAAAGAAGAGATAAACTACAAGAAAGCTAATATGCGGAATTAAAGTCTCACTTGAAAGGATTCAAGTGAGTAGAACTAAGTTAAACTATGATCAGAACCTAACTATTCCCCGGTAGCGACGCCAAAAACTTGATGCAGTCGTCGTAGGACTTCTACAAGAAGTTTTATAACTCCCTAGGCAGAGCATCTAATCGTTGTAGTTGTAGTATAGGCAAGACTCGAGGGTTGTTATCGTTTACTCTGGGAATAGGTTGGGAAGGCTTGATCACAATCTAACAGAATTCTAAGGGTTGAAAGAAGATTATTTTTGTGTTTTTATGTTTTATGGAAAGCAAGTAAAACATATAATTGAGAGGAGGTTTGGTTTTAGCTATTAACTAAATATAATTCTACGCTACTAGTGATAACAATAAGATAAAAGACTGTGTTTATTTAATCATATATTACTTCCTAGATTGCTTCTCCTAGTGTTGTTGCCTTGTTACCCTTGTAATGATCTGTGTAACTATTTCTTAAGTCATGAACAAATTACACGAACCCGCCGTCTACTTAGTATTCCGCTAGAGCAACGCACATGTAAGGTAGTATGAAGACTATTACATGGCCCCTAGGGGTGCACTAAGTGCATGTGAAATATATTAAAAGTGGATCAACCATATTAGGAGGCAAGGTAGTATGAAGACTGTTACCCGATGGTATCCTTTCTACACAATCATGTTTCCCTAGACATATCAACAGCGACATAGACAAAAGCTGGTTTTCTCGAGCCTAACAGGCACATCTATCACAAGAAGCAACACTACTAAGATCTACATTCTAGGTTTCATACAATCATAAATAAACACAATAGAAGGTTTAGCCAAGCATATTAAAGATAAAGCAAGAGCATAGATAGATCAAACAACACATAGACATATTGAATGATTAAATAAACCTTACTTGATTAAAACATGAGTTGGAGGAAGTACAATAAGGTTTTTAGGCCTTAAATTCATCCATAACAACTGCTAAATGAACTAGGGTTCGTACCCTCTTTTTATTATAAAGTTACACACTCAAAACCCTAAATTCGGGTTTGTATATATAGGAAAAAAGCTGTGACGGCGTCGCGTTTTAATCGTAACGTCATCATGAAAGAGAATATTCTAGATAATGGGCTGGGTCGTATGCTCTGACGCCGTCGTGGAATCCTGTGACGTCGTCTTGATCTTCGTGGTGATGGCGTCACGTTGTATCTGTGACGCCGTCTCCAGTCACTGTAGAGAAATTCTTGATCAATGTTGGTGTAGGTCCGTAGTCTTGTCCGTTTCTTCTCTAAATGAGCCCAAGTCACGTGTAATTTTTCCAAATGCCTTCCAAATGAGAAATACCTGAAAAGGAAAGATTAAGTACCTATTTTGGGCATAAATGCATGATTTAGGGGGTTAAACGACCCCGAAAAAGTGTATAAAATGACACCTTATTAGAAGGAATCTATCCACACTCAACTAGTTATGAAGAACTAATTGTAGGTTTCATCTAACCTAATCATGTTTCCTTATACGTCTATGCTAATGTAATATCTTATAGCTAGTTTTCTAGAGCCTAACTCGCACACCACTAACAAGAAGCAATAAAGATAAAGATTACAAACTAGGTTTCATGCAATCATAAGCAAACACTAATTAATTTAGTCTAGCATGCTAATAGAATGTGAAGAACAACATATAATCAAACAACACATAGACATATTGAATGATTAGATGGATAAAGAAACTTTACTCCAATTAAACATGTGAGTACAAGAGGGTTAGAAAACCCTAAAAGTCATTCAAAGTGACTTCACTAAAAGTTCTCCTAATTTTCCACATGAATTATGAGAAACAAGGGGTTTTATTTATAGAATTGGGATTCTGACGGTGTCGCTAGGGTTTTGTGACGCCGTCAGCCCATCAAAACCCTTTAGGTTTTCTTCTGTCAGCTAATCGTGACGCCGTCGCTACATATTGTGACACCGATACTATGCAATTGTGACGGCGTCAACCACTTCTTGTGACGCCGTCTCCACACGTTGAGAAGTCACACTTTGTGTCAAAAAATCTAGTTTCTAGCCATATTTGGTGAAGGCGTCAGGATGGGAGTTGCCAGCTTGAAAAGTTATGTTTTTGTCTAGTTTCTTCCCGAATCGAGCCCAAGTCACGTACTTTTCTTCCAAATGCTTCCCAAATCCTAAAATAACAAAAAGAAAGGATTAAGTACAATATTTTGGCATATTTGCATGATTTTGGGGGTTAAATGGCCCCAAAAAAGTGTATAAAATGACACCTCATCAATTTATCAACCCAACCTTCATTTGATCTCTGACAAAATGATAGTCCACTTCTATATGCTTTGTTCTAGCATGAAACATTTTGTTAGCAACAATATACAAAGCTGCTTGATTGTTACAAAACAAATCTGCAGGTTCAATGTCTCTAATGCCAAGGTCCTTTAATAAACTCACCAACCAAGTTACTTCACAACAAGTAAGAGTCATTGCTCTATACTCTGCCTCTTCACTTGACCTTGACACCACAACTTGCTTCTTTGACTTCGAAGAGACTGATGAATCACCCAAAAGAATACAATACCCTGTAGTATACCTCTTTAATTACCATAAGAATCTGACTTCTTTGATGACCATAATGCTCATCCAACCCATTCAAGAATTAAAACGGCCTTTGTTCCTCCTTTTGTTTACTCAAAGCACTCAGAAGCAATGATACTTCAGGAGAAACATTAGAAATCACATGCAAAACATTGATATTATCCTGTTCTTCCCAAACTGCAACACCTCAAATTTTATGGTTTTAGTCAGAATAATATTTTATGGACTTTAGAATATTTAGAAAAGTCATTCCATTAGTTTTATAAGAAATAAGGACCTCTAACGTAAATACTTAACGGAAAAGGACTAACGGTGAAAAGATATTTAATTACATGGACTAATGACAGTTAAATACCGAAATTACCCTTTCGGCCTAGTCATCATAAAATGTTGAGTTTTATCCCTAAGTCACACCTGTGACTTGGGACGTGTCTTTGTTGGAGAAAAAGGGATGGAAAAGTTAGTTGATCACTTCATTGCTAGAACATTCCACAAGATAAATACAAGGATTTATCAAGAACAAGTATAGGTGATATGATATGGTCTTGTAAGTCTTAAGATGTTAGAAATCAATCCCCTTCAAGGTGAGTAAGTAATCATGCCCTAAATTATGTTTATGATAAATTGGGGGTTTTGATTGATTGGGTTTTATGAACCCTAGCTTTGAATTCATCATTAGATATGATGTTAGAATCATTTAATGAATGATTTATGATGAAACCATGTGTTATAATTATGAATTGGTGGTTTTTAGAAATTATGATAAGTTCATGATTAAAACTAGTATTGGTGTTTGGCTCAAGACTATAAGAAACCCCATATAACCAAGTAGTTAATTCATGGAGTATGTGATTAGTAGAAATCATTAAAGAGTTACTATGTTATAATATATGTTTAGGTGCTCACGGAAAGTAAGTGGAAGCCTAAACGAGGATAAAGGTGAGTAATGGTTTTTAGTTCTTGTTTTAATAGCTGAACATGATTTTAGTATGTTTATATATGTTCAGAAATAGCCAAGGTATACCATGTCTATATTAGACTCGGAGATAGCCGAGTAATAAATGTTATCTCATGATTCGTATGTAACCGAAAACTAGTAAATGTTATCTCATAATTCAGATATTGCCAAAAACTAGTAAATGATATCTCATGATTTAGATATAGCCGAAAGTAGCACGTTTAGCTAATGATTCGGATATAGCCAAAAGTATCACGATTACCTCATGATTCGGATATAGCCAAAAGTAGCACGTTTAGCTCATGATTAGATATAGCCAAAAGTACCACGATTACCTCATGATTCGGATATAGCCGAAAGTAGTACGTTTAGCTCATGATTCGGATATAGCCGAGTGTTAGCCTTAAAATATGGTGACATATCTGGAATTACATTAGTTCATATATAGTTAGACACGTAGGGACTAATAATGACTAGTTGCGATAGTTATGTGTCACTAGGACTATATATACCCCCTTCATACTTCCATGGAGGGGTGAAGCTCACATTTGTAAAGTGTGTAAGTGTGTGTATTTTCTCTCAACACATACACTCTTCCCATCTCTTTTTACCTTAAACTCAAATAATATGGCTTTACATCTTTTTCATTTAACCCAACCTCCAGATTAGTTTTAAATCATTGTTCTTGTATGTCATTTACAATCTACAATTGGCATCAGAGCTGCAGGGTGTATTGTATCAATTGTTTGTGTTGGTAGTCACTGTTCATTTATTGTTCATGTCACTATTCATCGTTACTGTTCAGGTACTGTTCATGCGTTGGTTACTATTCATCGTGGTTTTTTTTAGAAAAAATCATGAAATTGTTATATGTTGTTGATGTGTCTCCAATATCTGGTTATCATAAATCTACCAAGTTTTTTATTCTTAAAAGTCAAGTAGCAGTTTTGGTTTCTTCACTGCGTTTTGACCACAAAGACCAAACCAGATCTGTTTTTTTAAAGAAAAAGTACAAAAAAAGGACAATAGTACAGACTGCGTTTTGGCTCTAACGACATTGCGTTTTGACAAGATCTTACGTTTTGGTGGTTGCGTTTTGAGGTTGCGTTTTGTCCACTCTTTCATTGCGTTTTGAAGACAGATTTATGATTTTTATGAAGAGAAACTATGGCAAAATTTCAAGAAACATTGCGTTTTGGTTTCTGTTGTGTTTTGACTCGAAGAAAAAAAGGGGTTGCATTTTGAGTTCATGGCTGGTTGCGTTTTGTTAATAACGCAAGACTCAAACCGAGTCAACTCGGTACTTACCGAGTTGACCCGGTCAAAACTCAAAGAGTCAAGAACAAACAAAAAAAAAGACCAAAGACAAACAGACTTGCAACTCAAGACCAAACCCACCACATCTTAACAACAACGACATCAATTAACAACATCAATATCATTCACAACCTCTTTACAAATCCCATCGTCAAAGCCCCAATAACAACAATCATTCGACATCACCATATCTAATCCTAAACTCAACATCACATTACAACAATCCCATCTCCATCTCTCTTCAAAGCCTAAAACTACTCGAACTCAATGAAAAACAACGATCTCAGATTTGTTATATTCGTGTTTAGCAATTAATTCCCAAGATTTTATTGAAGATCAATCATACGAAACATCATAATCATCATCAATCCATGTAGGTTATAAAACCCAAGTGTTATACGAAACTAAAGATAGTCTTATAACAAATCTGTTATAAGCTAATCTTTCATTCGTTTAGAACATATGACATTCACAAGAAAAAATACCTACCTGAGACCACATGAATGATCTTGAAGCATTAATCATTTCTTGAAGTTCTTAGTGGGTTAGTGATTCGAGGTTATGCACTCAACAATGATGAGGATAAGGTTATGCACTAATCACTTGTTGCCGCGTTATGATCTGGGAAAAAGGTTGATGTGTTTCATTTTCTTTAGAAGAGATGAGGTTGATTTGGTTTGAAAAAAAAGGAGGCGTGGGACTTGGAGGAGAGAAATTAGGGTAAACCATTAGGGATTTGTTACTTCTATATTACCCTAATTCATATAGTGGTTCGGTCAATGGGCTGGCAGGCTATGGTATTGAATAAATAATGGGGTGAGTTTATGATTTGTGGTTGCCTGGATTTTTAACGAAAATTATGGTCCGATTCATATTAATAACATGTTGGGCTGAATGTTATAAGTAGGTGATGGATTCGGGCTAGAATTGGTGTTATTATTCCAAAATTTATTAGTTTTAAACTAGTAATTTTTTTTAGAATGAGCCGAGAATAAAATACTATCACGACAAGTTTAGACTAGACGATGTTTATCCGTTGACGACAATTCAAAACACAAAATTTGTCTAGTTTAACGACATTCCTGAACAACAAACAACAAGCATGATACATAACACTAAAACGATTCTGAAGAGATTCGATAAATGACAAACGGCTAGAGATTCGAATTACGATGACAAGTGTTCACGAAGTTGATTTTGTATCCCTTTTTGGCTTGTGAGTTGGATTTCACGAGACGTCTTAATTATTTCATCATCGAGGACTTTCTTTTTTTTCTATCGATTGTTGAATTGCTTTGAAGTATACAGCTTAAGATTAAGAACGTGAATTATCTAGTTATCAGCAGTCAGGGGTGGTTGATTGCAGACCTGGTTAACTATCACTTAAAAGAGTTACGTTGTAGTACTCAGTGTCACACGCAGAAGTCGATGTGGATAATTTCAAGAGGTGTTGTACTTCTTATACTTATGCGGTAGGGTATAGAGTACGTATAGATTTAATCTTGCACCGTTCTTCAATCACAACAGTGTAAGCTTAAGTAACAAATTTGGGGGATTTCACTTCATTTTCAAGTTTGGTATATCGGGTTTACTTCACAAGTGATCACAACAATAGCCGACAGAATACGAGGTTGGTAAGTTAGCCAAAGAGTTTAATGGTGTGATTGTATCAGCAATTCCACTGCATTTCAAGACAAAGGTACTTCACAGTCTAAGCCAAATTCACAAGGTTCTTCAACGACATTCATATACAAGACCTTGATTATACCAAGTTTTCTTGATTCTTGCTTCATCTCCTCTACGGTTTCTGAAGTCAAGAGAGTAATGCTTTGTTTGGATCTCAAGATTTGTGTTAAAGACAAGAACTTCTCGAGTATATGGGCGTACACGACAATGATGCTTCCGAGAGTTCGCAACCATCATGGGGGAAAATGTGTACATCCGGGACTTAGTTGACTTTGATGTTACCGTGTCAACTTCCAGGGGGAAGTAGTGTAGACTACTTTACTTAGTATGGTTTATGAAGTATTCTGCATACGTGAGAAGAATTGTTGCTGATTTCTCGCATGCACCCCCGAACGAATATTCACCAAGCCCTAATGACAAGAAGTAGTGGTCGTTGGTGTGGTTTGACTTCTACAAAATTCCGTTGTGCACGTCAATGACAAGTAGAAGATTGTTCAAGCTACTTCAAAGTTTCAGAATCTGCTTAAGATAGGGATGTTGGTTTGGGGGAAGCTGATTCAGAAACTTCGCCAAAAAGGAGTCTATGAAGAAAGCTTTTCAAGACATGCTGCATGGATTGGGGGGAAGTTAATCCAGTTCATGCATACTACAATGGTTCCTGTACAAGTAAAGACAATGAAGATCCAAGCTGGAGTACAAGTTTCAAGACAAGGAGAACTCAGAAGACATCTTCAGCTTTGGAAGTGCTTTGGAAGACTTTATTTCTTTTGTATTTGTACATGATAGGAACATTGTAAGTAATTCCGTATGTTTCCACATATTGTGGGAAGATTGTTAGCCTTAAAATATGGTAACATATCCAGAATTACGTTAGTTCATATATAGTTAGACACGTAGGGACTAATAATGACTAGTTGCGATAGTTATGTGTCACTAAGACTATATATACCCCCTCCATACTTCTATGGAGGGGTGAAGCTCACATTTGTAAAGTGTGTAAGTGTGTGTGTGTTTTCTCTCAACACATACACTCTTCCTATCTCTTTTCACCTTAAACTTAAATAATATGGCTTTACATCTTTTTCATTTAACCCAACCTCCAGATTAGTTTTAAATCCTTGTTCTTGTATGTCATTTACAATCTACACCGAGATATAGTTATGTTTATGATTAGCATCCTTTGTGGATGACATGTTAATGGCATAAATATGCCTTAGTATCCTTTGTGGATAAGTGCGTTTAGGCACTCAATATCCTTGACGGATAATGTAGAATTTGTACCATAGCATCCTAAGTGGATGACATGAAGTTAGCGTAATGCAGACGCTTAAGTATCCTTTTTGGATTGTGCCTTATAGTCACTAAGCATCCTTAGTGGATGACGTGATTAGATATCACGATATGATATGTGACGATTAGATATCATCTTGTTAGTAGAAAGTGATTAGATATCACAAGCATTTTAATATGACGTTTAGATATCATGTAGTTAGTTTACATTATGATATGTGATTAGACATCACATATAACTAGTAAAATAACTTCATGTCATGCCATATAGATGATATCTAATCATCTAGAGTAGCTATAATAAAACATCATGACCCGTCCATTATCTAAATGGGTTAAAAATGTATAATCACATACAAATGCTATCTAATCCTATTTCTAATTGGATTTCTAGTGTAAGGATGATATTTAATCATCCTAAGTGAACTACGTTGATCTATTTCATCAATTTATCGCTTTCATGAAATAGATCAGCGTAGTTCGCTTAGGATGATTAAATATCATCCTTACACTAGAAATCCAATTAGAAATAGGATTAGATAGTATTTGTATGTGTCATGATGTTTTATTATAGCCACTCTAGATGATTAGATATCATCTATATGTTAGAAATCCAATTAATAATTAGATTTGATGTTGGGATAGTTCTTTTTAGTAGAAGATAGACATTTACTCCTTTTGACCCATTTAGACAATGGAAGGGTTGACACTATGAAATAGTACCTTGTAATGATTAGATATCATCTTCATGTTAGTAATCCTATTAGAAATTGGAATGGGGTTTATTTGTATCATGTTATGGTGATTGTATGTTATTTACGTGATTCGACCCATTTCGAAATAGGCGGGTTAGCGTCTAGATCATGCTTATCCCTATCATAGTAGTTTAGATCAGTTCTATTTACTCACTAAGTCTTTTTGACTTATCGTTTTCAGTTTCCATGTCTCATGTAGGTGCTTGATACAAGGCTCGGGGCTAGAAGCGTAGAAAGATAGAATTTTTGGGAATGGGCACACTCGTGTTATAGGTGACGAGTGTCTCATACTTTCCACTTTGATATTTAGCTTGTAAACGCCCTAAATATATGTATAGTTAGTTTAGAAACAAGTTAAGTTGGTTATGTACCAAGTTTTATGTCGTAGTTACATTTAATAGTTTTTAAAAGAGCATTTTGCACAACTCCTAAAACACGTTTCGGCTCATGTTTAAAGTATTTATAGCTCCATATATTTTTTTGTAAGGAAATAATTCTATTAACACACAACAAAACTGGATACACTACAAACCCTTGTAGGGACATCCACCCACAAGGAGGCAACCACACAAAGAGACCCTCACAAAAAAACAAAAAAACACCACAATCTCGATGACTACTCGATTAGTGAGGACCAACATCCATGACACATTAGATATGTGCAAGGAACAAAACAAATGCAACCAACATCAGCATACAATAACCAGGGTCGTCTCATAGATTTCGATGGCCCTGTGCCATTACTATACGGAGGCCCCACTAAATACCAAAAATAAACGTATAAACAAATTATACTTCTTCTTTCATACAAATTAGTACATTGTACTCAAATAATGACAACAAATGCATACATATATAACATAAATTTTCAATTTTTGGTGGCTCTTCTTTGGTGGTGGCCCTGTGCGAGCGCACCTGTCGCACTCCTCAATATCCAGCCCTAACCCCTCCCCCCCACACACACATTAACCCATATAAAAAAAATCCAAACATGGACCAAACCCTTTGCATCAATCATCAGAATTACCATCCGTACTCCTATTTCTCACAACATCACATTCCGTTGGTCTTGTCAACCACTTTTCCCATTCAATTTCCCATTTCTTAGCCCTCTTGCATATCCACTCAAACGTCTTTAGTTGAATTTCATTAAAGAGTCATGAGTTGTTCTCAGACTTCCCTTTAAATACCTGATTATTTCTGTATATGTATATGCAGTTGTTTTGTAAAGTTCCATGTTATTTCGATAAGGGCAAGTATGTTTTCAAGAAAAAGAAGTTTTAGAGAAAAATGCAAGAAACCACCCCAGACGCCGATCAAGGGAGCTCTGGTGGTCCTCAGCCACCAGCTAAGGCTTAACCGCGGTCGCTGGCCACCAGCGGCTTTTCCGGTTTTTGTCATTCTTGTTTATTTCGTATAAATTAAGCCGTAGCTCATAAGAAGTCGTGCCACATAGTGTCGAAAAGATTTCAAGTCTACTTTAACTTATAAATATTTCTAGAGTTAGAATCTTAATAGAATTTTGAAAGTGTTACTAAGAAAGTATGAAGGGTCAATATCAGGATTTCTCGTTCAATATAAAAAAATTTTACTCGAGTTTGGGCGTTTCACAAACACATATCATCTTGGTGTAATACTCACTAATTAAACCTCTTGACTGAGTTATTTCATAAGTATCTTTATTTAACTTATACTTTCTAGAACCATCACTCAATGCAAACCTCTTTTCTAACCAATTCCAAATATCACTAGTAGTTATAATGAACATAATAGATCTTACAATTGACTCATTCACATATCTAGTTAACCAATAAATGACCATATTATTGCAAGTATCCCATAACTCTGCAAGATTAGCATCGATAACTGATATTGGATCAGTACCTCTTATGATCCTTAATTTTCTCTTTATGGAAAGCCCAATTTCAATCGCCTTACGCCAAACATGATAATTATGAGCTACATAAGCTTTTCTTGCACAGTTAATGAATTAGGGCCATTAGAAGGATGCTGATACAAAGGATTTTGAAAAAAAAGTAGGCTCAGTCATTGCGTGTGATCAAAAATCAAGAACTGAAGTGAATTTAAACGAAAGAACAAGCAGAAACGGCTAATAGAACACACTAGTACACTTTTGTAATGATTTTAACGATCAAAAATCCATCAATTAAAGTTCTGATACCATGAGAACTTCAATGGAGCTGAAAGACAATTTGGAGGGAAAACGGTTTCGCATTTCACTAAATGTGAAATAACAACTTTACAAAGTTTTTAGAGAGTCTAACTAACTAACTTTTACATTTACATTACTAACCCTCTAAATTAAATACAATTACAATTCAATCCTTTAACTATTTTTGACCTCTCCGTGTACATGGATAAAATAAGTATTTCTGGTGACCAGTAATGGTGGACATTCGGTCACTAAATGACATATTTAGCATGTAAATATAAGCTTACCGCTAATATGCCATAATTATATTTGTGGATCAAGAAAGTTGAAGAGGACAAGAAACATACTAATAATACAAAATATTATTAATGAAAACTAGCATGGTACCCGCACAAAGCAGTAGGTTTGGAGGCTAATGTATTTTAATGATTTCTCATTTTATGTCCTTTTCTACGAATATTGCTTAACGATTTTCAATGATTGATTAATTTATAGAGATTGCTATTATTAGTTATAATTAAAATAATATTGTAGAATACGACATTAAATTGAAGTGTTGTTACAAGTTTACACATTTAAGACACTTAATTTTCTAGATGTAACTTTATTTTCCATTATTAGTAAGTGTGTTGTCTGAATTTTATAAGTTTTCCATTTTTGGAAGGTCACAAATACATTATAATTATAATGTAATATAGACATTATAATGTAGTATAGATATACTACGTCAATGGTATATTTGATGTAGAAATTATTATTTGGTGTTGGATTTCTTACGGTCTTTGAATTAAAGCTACATATTTGTTTTTTTTTGTTTTTTTGATAACTTTGATTGAAAAAGAAAATTTGTTTTGATATAAAGTTTGAACTTTTGTAAACATGAAAGAGTTAATTACATGTTTGGTCCTTGTGGTTTAGTCAAAATTGCACTTTTGGTCCTAAAACGCATTTAATTACACCAGTGGTCCCTATGATTGTTCAAATTGGGTTGACCGGTCCTTTGACTGATTTTCCATCCAATTGGCCGTTAATGAGGGGGCACTTTTGTCACTTCACATACAATATAACTTAGGGACCATATTTGCAACACCCATTTTTTGTTTCCTCCTTTATTAAATCTCGCCAAAAATCAATGTTTGTGTTTTTTCCCTTCTTTTTGTCCCTCAACACCATCTGCGAACTAAAACTCATAACATAACGAGTTCACCCCCAAATTACGAATGGGAACAATTACTTAATATTGATGATTCTGATCTCCCACTAACCCTCGTCCTCCGTCCCTACAACAGCCAGTACGTGAGACAACCACCACCACCCAAAACCCTAATGTTGATAACTTAGAGGAAAATCCGGTTAGGATAATACATGATCATGCGGGTATTGTTCAAGCAGCCAAGCTCCGTAAACAATCGGATATTCATGAATGTGGGATGAGTCTGTAATGTCGACACAAGAATATATTAGGAAAGTTGTTAAGGATGTGGGCGAGGATGAGGATTTTAAGGGTGAGTCATGGGTTAGCACGGTTGAGTTTTTTAATGCTAATGGGGGGGGATTATGAATGGGTGTTTGGGAGATATTAAGAACCATCTCAAGAATGGGAAATTTGATCAAGTTGTTGAAATAATCAAGTCTTGTACTTCAAATGCTTTTGGCGATCTCACAGTGACTTTGAAAGATCTCTCAGGTATAATACCTGGTACAATACATCACAAAGTCATTAATGAGATGGTTATGGAAAGGACATTACTGTAGGAAGTGCTTTAATACTTGCTAATGTTTCAGTTTTTTCTCCTAAACCTGGTACAATGCATTACCTTAACATTACATTGAGAAATGTGATTGAGGTTTTCTATAAGGATATAATTACTGGTAATGGCAGTGGTGTAGGTGGGAGTGGAATGTTAGACGAAGAAAAAAATAAAGAAATTGTTAAAAGAAGAAGAAGAAATGGTTGAATTGGAGTTGCAGGTTTGTGAGAATGTTACTGATCAAGAGGATCAATACAAGTTAGATGAGGAAGCATTAAACCTCGCATTAGAAGAAGAAGAAAGGGCATCAAGGGCTGAAGAGGAGTGGTTGGAGAAATGTAGGCAAGAACAAGAGTTAAATGAGGAACATGAGAGACAACTATTAGGACTGTATGTGTAACTTATCTACCAAGTAGCTATTATTGTATCAGTTTAAGTTATATCATTTTTATGTGCCATTATAATAGATTTAAGAACAATGTACTTTCTTTATATTTGTTTCTACACATAAAATACAAGGGCAGTCCTAATACTGTCCAAGTTTCCAATTTGGAAATGGGAGTTTTGAATGAAAATGCAGTCTGCAAATCATATCCAAACACCCCCTTTACCCAATGCAGTCAACTCATGCCATGAGCATTTGTAGTTTGACTTTAGAAAGTCAAACTACAAAGAAAGTCAAACTTTAAATGCTAAATGGCATGAGTTGACTGCAAACTGCAAATGCTAAATGGGAGTTTTAAATGGAAATGCAATCTGCAAACATCTGAAACTACACTACAAATGATAAATGGCATGAGTTAACTGCAAACTGCAAATGCTTACGGATAACTATGATGAGGTGTCAGTCTATATACTTTTTCAAGGTCATTAAACCCTTAAAATCATGCAAATATGCCTAAATATTGTACTTAATCGTTTCTTTTTGATGTTTTAGCATTTGGGAAGCATTTGGAAGAAAAGCACGTGACTTGGGCTCAATTCGGGGAGAAACTGGACAAAAACACAACACTTCAAGCTTGCGACTTCCATTCTGACGCCTTCACCAAAAGTTCCCAGAAAGTGAAGTTTTTAATTAAAGTTGTGACTTCTCAGGTCGTGGGGACGGCGTTAGAAATTACTCCTGACGTCCTCAGGATTGCATGGCGACGACGTTAACCCGAAGCATGATGGTGTAACAATAGCCGACATAAAAAATCCCATGGAAGATTCGGCGGGCTGACGGCGTCAGGAAACCCTAGTGACGCCGTTAGAATCGATTTTCTATATATACAAACCTTATTTTCATATTTTGTGGCAGAAAACGGGAGGAAACTTAAGAGAACTTTGTAGCTAATACTTAGGTCGATTTTTAGGGTTTTATAACCCTTTAGTACTTATTGTTACTCCATGTTCAATTGAAGTGAAGTTCCTTTACCCTTTTAATCATTTAGTATGTCTATGTGTTGTTTGATTAATCGTTCTTCGCTTTCAATTAACATGCTTGGCTAAATTTATATGTGTTTGCTTATGATTGCATAAAACCTAATTGTTAATCTCTTTTATTATTGCTTCTTGTTTGTGGTGTTCGCGTTAGGGTTTAGAAAACTAGCTATTTGATCTTCATATCATAGCATAGACGTCTAGGGAAACACGATTACATTAAAGGATACCTGTGATTAGATATGCATATCTAGATCACCTTGGGCTGGATTCTGAATTAAGTATTTAGTACACGTGAATTTACTATTAGACGTGAGTGATATATGCAAGTAACCACCATCTAGGTTGTCACGTAGATAGCGGACTTGACTAACCTGCTGCCGAATTAGGGAATACTTACACATTACACTAATGAGGGCGATGGGCAATAAAATCAGAGAAAACAACTAGGGAGTAGTGCATGATTAAGTAAACACATTCTTCTAACCACATGAGTTTTTCCATTAATTTACTAGTTTGCATAATTAGAATAGAATTAGGAGTAGTTTAATTAAGTAGTTCAATCAACCTCCTCTTCAAACCCGAGAATTTACTTACTTTCTAAAAAATATAAAAATACAAAAATAATCTTCCCTTAACCTTTAGACCTTGGTAAACATATAATTCAAGCCTACCCAAACTGTTCCCCTAGAGAATGATAATAACCCCCCCGAGTCTTGCCTATACTACACTACAACGATTAGGTACTCTGCCTAGGAGGGTTGTAAAACTTATGTTTTGCAACCCACCGCATCAAGTTTTTGGCGCTGCTGTCGGAGAATAGTCTAGGTTTTGGATTCTATCTAGCTTAGGTCTACTCACTAGATTCTTATCAAGTGAGATTTTCTGTTTCTTTTTAGGTTAGCTTTATCGTAGTCTATCCTTTCTTCGTTCCCTTTGTTTTGTAATTCTCTTTTCCTTAACCATAATAGGAGACGAAAATCAACCCCGTACTCTAAGAGATTATTCTTGACCAAACCACGAGGGCTATCGAAACACCATTGAGCTCCCCAAAGGGAACAATGTAGTGCCTCTGCGATCTGACACCATCCGATTGGTGCAAAACGGATGTGCATTCCACGGACTCCGGTTCGAAGATCCAAATCAACACCTTAAGGATTTTATAAAACTTGTGGACTCACTTGACCTTAATGTTGAAAATAGGGAAAGAACGCGACTGCGTTTATTTCAATTTTCCCTTCGCAATCAAGCTAGCAATTGGCTTGAATGTCTACCCGCGGGATCCATCTCCACTTGAGAGGATCTCACTACCCGTTTCCTTGCTCGGTTTTTCCCACCGGGAAGAACTACCAAACTCAGAAATGACATCTTGATGTTCTAACAAGATCATGGTGATTATTTTGAAGCATGGACTCGTTTCAAGGACTAATTTCAAAAAGTCCCTCATCATGGCATCGATCTTTGGCTCCAAAATTCAAATTTTCTATGATCATGTCTCTTTCCCCCTTAAGCACAAAATTGACCACGCTCCTGGTGTCAAGCTTCATGATAAAAGTGCCAAAGAATCTTGGGAAATCATAGAGAATCTCGCTCTCTATGAACACGAAAGTTAGAATGAGCCAAGAGACTTCACAAAACCGGTCAAGGCAATCTCTTTGCCTTAAGATGTTTCGAAAACATCTGAGCGACGACTTCTTGAGCTTGAAGACCAGATTAGTTACTTACTAAAATGGTCAAAACAACGCCTAAAGCAAGCTCAACACAACCTCCTCAAGCATATGTTAACGTGGTCTCTTCAAACCAACATGAAAAAGGCTTCACCAAGCCAGCAAAGCAAAATTCATTTACCTTTCAAAAACGTGCTTACCCGGAACTCCAACAATGAACACTCGAGCCTAGCGTCGAATCCCGAGTACAAAGTTATATGGTGGCACACACTGAAAGGATGGAAAGGTTCGAAGAAGCTATTTATAAGCAAAGAGAGGAGATTAACAAAATAATGACGAAGATTTTTAATCTTTTAAAAGAATACACGAAAGGGAAGTCTCCAGAGAAAGTGTTAGTTAGAGAGGAAATTGGTAAACCCGACACTAAATACGTCAACGTCATCTCCCTTGTTAGAATAGAGAACAGTAAGGGTTGATGAAGTATAAGTTTATACACTTTTTCGAGCTCATTTAACCCCTAAAATCATGCAAATATCCCCATTTATCATGCTTAATCGTTTCTTTTTGTCATTTTAGCATTTGAGAAGCATTGGAAGGAAATTCACATGACTTGGGCTCAATTGGCGAAGAAACAGGACGAAGACACAACCTTACAAGACGTTGTGAGGTTGTAATTTATGATAGTTCAAGTTTTAAATTTATATTTAGCCGACTTAACCTAAAACAACACTTTAACAGGCAGTGTACCCGGTCAAGATAGAGTTTCGTGGTAAGTAGGGTGTAGAACACTAAGAGCGAGAAAGTTAACCTTATATTCTATCAGTGTTTTATTCAAATTTAGTCTAGTTAATTCTATGTTATTTCTAATTAATGTTAAACCTATGCTAAACCTAATTCTATTGATAAAGGGGGAGTTTTAGCATGAGATACTGGCACAGGTTTGGTGGTGACTAAAATCAATTTAATACACAATAATTACGCAAGAAGATAATTAGAAGATAAAAGAGCGGTGAAGCCAAATGATAGAAAACTGTATTAGCCATATTAAATCCGATTAAATGCTGGTTTGTTTGCTTAGTGCAATGAGTGCTTACCTCAAGGTGGCATATCATTCTTAAGACTTAGGCGGGACTTCTTCCTAAGACCTAGACACGTTGAATCATGTCATAATTAACGCATCCACATAAAGCATCTATTATTTTAATTATAATCTATCTTAGGGATTAAAGTAATGGTGATCTTGTTAAACCCTAGCCCATCGGGACTTTACCCACTTACTGCTTGAAGGCATTTTATATACTGGTAGTTCACTGTCCAAGTCTTACCAATTGATTAAGAACGTACTTGTTGGGTTGAATGGTCACCTACCAGTCCAACTAAGCTAACTAATCTAAAGGCAAAGATAAGATATTATTTGTAATCTTATTGGTCCAGATATATAAAACACGATATGGAGAGCTATCTCAGTATCTAGATCACTTGGTCAGTCTCACTAGACCCAGTTGAATGATAGGTCGCATATTCAAGCACATAGACAAGTATGAGGTGATAAACATAATTAAACAATCAACGATAAATTAAGCAATCGAGATTAAATAAACCAAACATTAAATCTTCATTAAGATGCCTAATACCCGAGGGTATTAGCCCATAACCATTGTAATAATACAAGTATAATCAAACAACCAAGGTAAACTAACCGAGTTAACGAACGATACTAAAAATCAAATGATTACAAGAGTGTAAGAATTACACGGTGTCTTCTATGAAATTATGATCGATGCTTGACCTTGGCTGCTCTTTGTCTCTTTAGAAAATCGACTTTTATGTTTATGGTATAGAGAATATGATTTTGCACACTGAAAACTTATTTTTGAGTCTTCTATTTATAGTCTCTAAAAATACGTGGATACGACGTATTGCGTGAGGTCAATAAGGTGTATTTGGGTGAATTCCTTAAAGTGCATGCTATGTTCACAATCAATCAGTAATAACTGTCTCTAATCACATTTATTACAAGATCTTTGATTGTTTGACCAGCTAGATATGACGTATGTAGTCAAAGGGATACGCCGTATTGGGTATTGAACAAACGCGTTTTCTTGTGCAGTCCAGGCGCTGATACGTCGTATCTTCTTTGCTGGATACGGCGTATGTAGTCAGAAATAAGAAATCTTCAAATATCATCATTTATGTTTCAAAATGTGCGCCTTTTAGCATGTCCTCACAATGTACTCCATAATTATTGCAGTTAACAAATTTAAGCAATTAAGTAACAATTCTTGCAATAATTATATAAAAGTGGGTAATTTACTTGGGATAAATGATGCTATAAAAGTAACGTTATTTGATGTCATCAAATATCCCCCCACTTGAATCCTACTTGTCCTCAAGTAGACTCTAGAGATTTATTGAAAATGTATCCTAACTGAAGTTAAGGATTTTTCCTTTAAGCATTCTTTCGTTTAATTGCATGTACAAAACCAAGCACCTCACGAAATATGGGAAATGAAAACACTCAGATCACTCAACTAATCTAGGGTGTAACATTTAATAGGTACGCTCAATAGCTCGGTCGTGATTAGTTTTCTATCATATGCTTGGCAATGATACACATCTCCACCACTAGAGCTAAGGAGTAACAAGTTAAAAAGGTAAATTGGGTTTTTATAAGGCTTAGGGTTGATCATTCTAACAATCTTTCACTAAAATTACCACACCAACAAGGCAGCTGAATCACACATACATGGCCGTAACGACGGAATAGACATGTGTGTACGATCACATCCTCATTTAAGTTTAACCAAGGGTTAGGATGAAGAATGATATAGGGTATGGATCTTTTAACTTTCACCAAAAGTAATAAACCAACAAGGTGGCTGAATCACACATACATGGCCGTAACGACGAAATAGACATGTATGACTCGATCTCATCCTCGTTCGAGTAAAACCCAAGGTTAATTGTTAGTAAAGGGAGATAAATTGTTGTTATATAAAATTCACAAAACAAATAGATTAATCCTGAATAAATAAGGTATATAGTTGCTAGAAACTTTCCCCGACTGTTCCATGATAAAGACTCAGAAACATATACAAACGTCTCAATCATAGAGTGACAAAGACAACCTAAGTTGGCATTCCTATAACGGTCAACTTCCCAATCATCCCAACTTATACATACTTTTACAAGGCAAGTGGTGATATCGACCACTTTTATACAAAACTATACATCATTGATTTTTACCACATAACAACGAATAATCGAACCTTCCAAGTAATTTATTGGTTTAAGCTCAACGAACCGACTATCTATCTTCCATCCTTCTTTTTTTGCTGCAATTTTTTTAAACATAACAATACGAATCTTGGTGTAATTTCACCGTCTTCACCATCATAATTCATCTGGATAATTTTTCTTTAAACACTTCATCTTCGGACATGAAACATAATTGCAAAAGTAGCAAAATACACGAGCTATAAACTTTTACATTCCCATTGCATTGTGCAATTTCCCGACCTAACCAAAGATAGAAAATTTCACTTTTACACAGGAACTACAAAACTTTACACAAAAGCAACTAGCAACTTTGATTAAATAGGCTTAATCTACAGGGTAGGCTAAGGTGTAAAGGTGTAACGAAATAAACATTTAGGTGTGAAAAAGACAGGAATGGCTCAGCAGGTTTTTCTAGGGTATCTTACTCTTATAGTAAGAGTAAGCAAAGGGTTATACGGGGGTTAACTATCCAGTGTAGTTAGTTAATAACACGACATATAGGCTTTTTGGTGTATTCCTAGAAATTTACTAGTTAAACTGGTTACTCCATCTAAGTCTATAGTACTCATCATTATGGTCTCGAGTGATATACCAAGCCAAGTTCTAAAGTCCACTACATCACCGACACACTCATAATTTTGTGGAATTTTTGGTAAACGTTTGAAAACGGAATAGGCTTAATTATCACAATTTGACATTAAGGGTTATTTGTGCGCGAGGTAATGTAACTAGTAATTTTTACAAAAGTATGCTAAAAAAATTTAAATTTGGCGTAATTTTAAGCATATAACATATTATTTGTAAAAAGAATGACAAGTAGGCGTTCTAATTCTCCATCCCCCCACTTAATTTATTCAACGTCCTCATTGTATAGATAAAACATTTAAATAAAATAGGAAATAAAATTAGAACGAGGAACTCCCCTGATATTTTGCTCGGGATGATTCTCCAATTTGAGTTCTTGAGCAAAATTATGTTAAAGAGGCGTCAGAATGCCCGTCTGAGTTCAACACAAGTCTTTTCAGAGTATACCATCACCAATTCGTCGATTTCTTTACAGCAAGATCATGCATAAAAGTTTAGAAGACAAAACGTGCAATTATATCTCGGTTTTATAAAGGTTACAATGCGGAAAAATAAACACACATACTATACAGGGAGTCAATACGCCATATCCCAAACCCAAGGATACACCGTATTGCATCCTGTATAAAAATGTTTTAAAGTTGCAGGAATTTAAATACAAAAATTAAAAACTGATAACGTCCAGACAGGTCCATATGTCATGTCCGAGGGGGTTCGATACGCCGTATGGAATGTCTGGGAAGACAGACTCGACAAACAATTAAAATTACAAACGACAAACAATTAAAAACAACTGGGTTGTCTCCCGGTAAGTACTTTTCTTTCAGCCAGTTTTTAAGTTAGACTTTTTCTTCTTCTCAGCTTCGTTCTTCCTCGATCTGCTTGCACTCGTCCCTACGTGCGAATTTCTCCATAATCTTTTGGCATGACATAAATTTCTTGCAAAACGGCATTCCGAGCACACCACCACTTGTTACATCCATATCGTCAATGATCGAGAAACCTAAAATAATAGAAAAATTCCCAACGAAAATAGGTATGTCAATCAAAGTTTCGGCTAGTTTCATCCCTTCATGATCACCTTTGTCCTTAATTATAGAATTATAAAAGCGTTTGTTCATCATATTAATGGACAATGTAGAAAGGAAATCAGCACTAACATGTTTATACCCAATCATACAAGAAAATTTCATTTTGTAACAATATTTGCTAGTAGGTTCATTGACAATAACATTTTCATCAATGGTTGGCTTAATGTTATCATCTTAATTCATCCTAGGTTCTAGAGGCACATAGAAATCATTTAATTCAATATAATCACCATAGTGTGGGTCAAATTATTCATTAATAGCCTCTCCTATAAGCTCGGTTTGGGAATCAAGATTCGTTCTTTCTTTCAACATATAAACCCTTCTAATTATGCTAGTAGCTGGTTTAATGCTTTTGAAAATAATTTTTCCCCAACCCTTAGAGTAAATTTTCTTTTAAAAACATCTATCTTGGCATGGGCGGTAGACAAAAATGGTCATCCGAGGATCAAAGGGACATCATCATCCTCGGGTATGTCCAAGATAATAAAGTCTATGGGGAAAATAAATTTACCAATCCTAACTAGCACATTTTCAGCAATACCCCTTGGATGTTTAATCGTTCTGTTAGCCAGTTTAACAGTTAACCTACTATGAGCTAAATCTCCTAAACCGAGGTTGGTGTAGGTTGAGAATGGCATAACACTTACACTTACTCCTAGGTCAACAAGGGCTTGATCAAAACAAACATTATGAATAAAACAAGGTAGAGTAAAACTTCCTGGGTCCTTTTCTTTCTGAGGCAAGGTGTCATCATGAAGTGTGGTCCCAATTGAATAGGTTTCCAAAATCTTTAGTTCATGTGCCTCCTTTGACTCATCACAGCAGTAATCATGTAGTTGCCTAGGAAAGGGAACTGTTTCAAAAAATACGTTACTGATCTGTGAGTTTGATATGACGTATGGGCCTGATCTGTTACGGCGTATCCTAGTTGAATCAACTTTATCAGTCGAAATCGATTTGACATGATCCCTTGGGTTCATTTTCGTCGAGCTAGGCTGACTTTCGGATCCTCTTTCTTGTAAGACTTTGCTCATCTATCCAATCTAAATTTCCAAGGTCTTGATTGAAGCTCTTTTATTTTTGATAGCTGCATCGGTAGAAGCTCAAATTTCTTTGATTATGTTCAAGTTCTCCTCGTGTCTCTTTGCTGATTCAGCCATGAATTTGGTCAGCGATTCCTTTATAGTTTGTCTTCGATCAGGGTACGAAGAGTTTTTGTTGTTTCTTTGGTAAAATCCTGGCTCAGCTACTCTGTACTGTCCTCCAGGTTGGTAGGGTGCACCAAACTACGTATAGTAAGCTTCTTCAAGGGTTTTCCCTTCTTCTTTGAGTGGATAGTCTTTGGTGTAATGTGGTCCCTTGCATAGTTCGCATCCAACCTGAGCATCATATACCTTCTCGTTTACCTTCTTAATTTCTCTCCTGAGACTGTTGAGTTAAGCTTGGATAGCGGCCAATCTATTAGAAGTTTTAGTATTTATGGTTCTCGATGTTCCATTGTGCCATTTTTACGAGTATTCGGCCATCCCTTGGATGGCTATTTTTGCATTTGCAGCTGTCTTAGTTGGTCTGGCACCTTTCGAATCAAGGATTTGCCTAGTTGGAACATCTAGCCCTTTATAAAACAAGATTACCTCCTGCATATCAGTCAAATAGTGTTGAGGACATTTCATCAAGAGTTCTTTAAATCGTTCCCAAGCTCGGAAAAGGCTTTCGTCAGGTTCTTGCTGAAAGTTGTTAATTTCTTCTATTTATTTGCTTAGAAACTTTGATTTCAGGACTTCCCAAGTTAAAATTGAACCTGTCGGTTCATTCCTGAGCCAACGGCTTGCTGCTCTAATTAGGGATACAAGGAAAGCGCGAAACATGATTTGATCTTGAGTTACATTTAGGATGTAGAATAAGTCAACAATCTCCAGAACTTTTTCAATGTGTTCGTTTGCATCTTTATGATCCAAACCGCTGAAAGTATTGTCATGAAGTTCTTTGAGAAATTGCCCCTTCAATTCAAAGTGGGTATCAGTATTGATCTTGGGCCTTGTAACGCCGGACCCATAATCCCCGCGGGTCTTGCTCATGTATTGTTTCATTGTTTCTGTCATAATTTCTGTAGCTTCTTCTTTTGATCGTTCTTTGATGTCAAAAAACAAATCGAATTCGGGTGAACTCGATTCTACAAGACCAGGTGTCTCAAAAAGCCTCCTTTTTGAACGAAATACTCTTTCCGGGTTTTCTAAAGGTGTAAATAGTTCCTTAGTGGAACTTCTTGTCATGCATCACCTGAAACAGAGGACAATAAATTAGTATGATAGGCTCTAAAAAGAAAGGATACTAGAAAAATTAAACACAGAACTCAAATATAGTTCTACTATTGTGTCACGTGATTGATACACCGTATTCAATTGATTTGAATACTCCATATGGATCTTTTGAAGGTCAGTACATCGTATTGAATTTGCCGAATACGCCGTATTGTTTGGAAGAACATAATACGCTGTTTAGACTACAGAAATCAATACGCTGTATCTAGGTAGAAAGTTTGATACATCGTATCCAACTGCTGGATACGCCATATCAGGTGGTCTACCAGAACAGAGTACTTTGAAAAACAATTAAATAATGCAAAAATTTAAACACACACAATACAAACAGATTTAAATTATGCTAATTGAATTATTCTATGCTAAGGGTTAAAAATACTAATAAAATAAAGATTAAACAATTTTCACTCCTCGGCTACGGCGCCAAAAACTTGATGTGTCGCTGTGAGTTTGTAATTTATGATAGTTCAAGTTTTAAATTTATATTTAGCCGACTTAACCTAAAACAACACTTTAACGGGAAGTGTACCCGGTCAAGATGGAGTTTCATGATAAGTAGGGTGCCGAACACTAAGAGCGAGAAAGTTAACCTTATATTCTATCAGTATTCTATTCTAATTTAGTCTAGTTAATTCTATGTTATTTCTAATTAAAGTTAAACCTATGCTAACCTAGTTCTATTGATAAAGGGGGGTTTTCAGCCTGAGAGACTGGCACAGGTTTGGTGGCGACTTAAATCAATTCAATACACAATAATCATGCAAGAAGATAATCAAAAGATAAAAGAGTGATCAAGCCAAATTATAGAAAACTGTATTAGCCATATTAAATCCGATTAAATGCTGGTTTGTTTGTTTAGTGAAATGAGTGCTTATCTCGAGGCGGCATATCATTCTTAAGACTTAGGCAGGACTTCTTCCTAAGACCTAGACACGTTGAATCTTGTCACAATTAACGCATACGCATATAGCATCCTTTAGTTTAATTATAATCTATCTTAGGGATTAAAAAAATGGTGATCTTGTTAAACCCTAGCCCATCGTGACTTTACCCACTACTTCTTGACGGCATGTTATATAATGGCAGTCCACTGTCTAAGTCTTTACCAATTGATTCAGAATGTACTCGTTGGGTCGAAGGGTCACCTGCCAATCCAACTAAGCTCACTAATCTAAAGGCAAAGATAGGACATTATTTATGATCCTATTGGTCCAGATATATAAAACATAATATGGAGAGCTATCCTAGTATCTAGATCACTTGGTCAGTCTCACTAGACCCAGTTGAATGATAGGTTGCATATTCAAGCACATAGACAAGTATGAGGTGATAAACATAATTAAACAATCAACGATAAATTAAGCAATCGAGATTAAACAAACCAAACATTGAATCTTCATTAAAGTGGCTAATACCCGAGGGTATTAGCCCATGACCATTGTAATAATACAAGTATAATCAAACAACCAAGGTAAACTAACCGAGTTAACGAACGATACCAAAAATCAAATGATTATAAGAGTATAGGAATTACATGGTGTTTTATATGGAATTAGTATCGATGCTTGACCTTGGCTGCTCTTTGTTTCTTCAGAAAATCGACTTTTATGTTTATGGTATAGAGAATATGATTAAGCACACTAAAAAATCGTTTTTGAGTCTTCTATTTATAGTCTCTGAAAATAAGTGGATACGCTGTATTGAGTGAGGTCACTACGGCGTATAGGGGTTAATTCCTTGGAGTGCGCGCTATGTTCACAATCAATTAATTATAGTTGTTATCAATCACATTTAATGCAGGATCTTTGATTGTTTGACCATCTGGATACGGCGTATGTATTTAGAAGGATACGCCGTATTGGGTATTAAACATATGCATTTTCTTGTGAAGTCCATGTGCTGATACGCCGTATCTTCTTTGCTGGATATGGCGTATGTAGTCAGAAATAAGTAATGTTCAAATATCATCTTTTAAGCTCTAAAATGTGCGCCTTTTAGCTTGTCTTCACAATGTACTTCATAATTACTGCAATTAACAACTTTAAGCAATTAAGTAACAATTTTTGCAATAATTATATGAACATGGGTAATTTACTTGGGATAAATGATGCTATAAAAGTAATGTTATTTGATGTTATCATACACATATGATAAACACGACACACAACACAAGATATACAAGATAAATGATTATCACAATTGTGATGACACAACTAAACTAATAACACTTCAAGCTTTACGTCTTCGTTAGTATTCTTCACTAAATAGTGGAATAAGTTGATCACTTGCAATGGATTATGAAACAAGTATAATGATCAAAGAGTATGAAAAAGAGAAAAACTAAAGAGAAAAATATTTGTGAAGAGTTGTCTAAAATGAAGACTTAAGGTTTTTATTTATAGGCAACATTTGAAATTCAAAATCTGTCCCAACCAGCTGGTCGCATGGATCCACGGATCCACCATACACTGGATTCGTCCTTTGGTTCTGCTGGATCCGTCGGATGCAGCTGGGACAAATTTTGTCTTTTTGTGATTAACCCCAAATCTTAACAAAATATTCTTATGTACTTAAAAATCAGATTTATTAGATACTTCTAAAAGGAAAATATTTCTTAACATGCATAAGGAATTTTTTTCTAGATTTGGGAAGATTTGGAAAGATTTACAAAGATTGTTTCCACTTATGGTTAATCCTATTTTTTCTTACATGATTAATATTACTAGCTTATAAATAATCATGTGTTTACTTAAAATCATTTTATTAAAAAAGGTTTATGCAAATGATTAAGTTTAGATGCAATAGAAAATATTTTTCTTTGATCATTAACTACGTTTAATAATTCCATATTCACACCTTAAATGATTTGCCGTCGTCAAGTAAACTTACGACTAAATAACTTGTTTATGTAAACTTTTACTTAGTATGACATTATATTTGTTATTATCAAAATATGAAGATCATTAAATATAAATATCGTTTTTACGCGACTATTTGTATTAATGAAATATTTCATATGGACATTATATATGTTATAATCAAAATATGACAGATCATTAAATATAAATCTCCGTTTTTTTTATTTATTATTTTTTAATTTTTTTACAAGCGACTATTTTGTATTAATAGGAAATATTTCGATAAGCATGAACCAATTTTCAAAAGGTGTAACTTATGTACTTCATCTGATCCATCTGAGTCAAAGACGGGTGCTTTGTCAGTCTGAGTACCCGATGTCGATGCTTGCTGCAAATTAGCCATCAAAATGCAGTTTGTATTGACTTCCTCAATCTCATCAAGATCCCCTGTAGCAGTTATCAAATCAAATTCCTCAGCTTGGAGTTTGAGCAATTAGTAACTGAGTCTGAAGATAGGTAACATCCATTTTCCTTGGTCTAACTGTGTAGTTCCTAGCAAGATGACCCATTCCTCTGTAGTTGTAACACCTTACCTGATTTTCGTTGTTCCCATTACCATTACCATTACCTTCAGCCCGTGTTGCTAAAACATTACCATTCCCATTCTGATTCACCGACTGATTAGCAATACCCGTAACAACAATAAGCCCATTCTGATTTCTAACATTCTGAACACATAGGTTCTGAACTTCATTCTAAACAACCTAATTCTTGACATTTTGTACTGCATTATACCCATTCTGATTCCTAACATTCTGTCTAGCATACTGTCTAAATTGATTCCCACCATTACCTTCAATCATCTACATATGTTTGTCTAACCCAAATTCATACCCGGTTAAGCAATCTGCCTGTTACGTGGGTTGGATGAAATTCTTTTATTGTTGTTGGTTGGTGTAGAATAGTTGAGTTTGAATGCCTTAGACATTAGTACAAGTACCATGTTCATTGCAGTTGTGGGATCTGAAATGGTTTTGGGATTAAGCATTGGTTGTTGTATATAGTTCTGGTTGAATGATGGTTGCGGGATATAGTTGTTGTTGGGTTATGGTTGTTTCATGTAGGTAACCTGTGATGGTTAATCTTGGTGAAACACTAGATAGTTGTAAGGGTTATTGAAATTTTCCATAAATGCCAAAGGGTCATGTGCTCTTACAAGTCGTTCTGCCCTCAGTTCATTTACCTCTACATTATTGTATTTCAAGAAATCATACAACTGAGTGTAATCTACTTCATGCAAATCCTTTGTTTGGTGAACAATGGTAACATGTAGTCTCCATTCTGGTTGTAGGTTATTTAGGAACTTGAGATTACTGGCAATCTTTTCTGGAACATGTTGTTTCTTTTGAAATCATTCATTAACTTTGAGAAACGATGATAACAAGACTCAATCAATTACCCATCAGTAGAAGTAAACCTTTCACATTCATTAAACAACTTAGCCTTTTTGTCTTGTATCCTAATATCAGAACCTTTCACCATTTACTGAACACATAACCAGATTTCCTGAGCAGTTTCACAACTATCACCAACAGCATAAATGTCTTCAGGAAGACCAATAAGAATAATATGAATGGCATGATCATCACCTTCCATTTGCTTTACTTCTTTGTTAGTAAGTTCATCATCAGTCTGCTCATGAAAAGTTTTAGCAACAGGAACTTCACGGTCTGGATCACGTGGTTCAGGAATCATTCGTCTCACATATAAACCATGCATAATGGAGTTGTAGATTAGCTTTCCATTTGGTTTGCTCTTTGCATAACGAAGAAGACGAGAAGACCATGGAACATAGTTGTCTTTGTTGAGCATAGGTGGACGGTTTTCGGAACCAGCAACATAGATGTCTTGTTGAGTCGACATTGCAAAATTGATGTAAAATGATATACTAGGATCATTTTAATGATTAATGTGATTTGTGTTTGATTGTGATGTTGTTTAGGTGTTCTTGAATTTTGTTTTTGGTGTTGATAATTAAGTGTTTGTTATTGTTAAGGTCAAATTGCGTAAATTGACTAAGTCAAACTTCGTATGATGACAAGTCAAAATGCAAGAATTGACCAAGTCAAATTGCCTAAATGATAGGACAAATTTCAAGAATTGACTAAGTCAAACTATGTAAAGGAGAGGTCAAAATGCAGGAATTGACTAAGTCAAATTGCTAAAAGGTTGTGTCAAACTACGTAAGTTGAATGGTCAAACTTGGACAAATTGCAGCTCTTGGAGGTCAAATCACACGATTGGAAGTGACCAGATCGCACCTCAAATAGTGTCAAATCGCACTTTTAAATAGGATCAAACCGCACATGGAAAAGAGATCAAATCGCATATTTTAGAGGGTCAAATCGCAGCTTTAAAAGTTATCAAATTGCACATCCAACTTGATCAAATCGCAGAATTTTCAGTCAAATCACAGGTTTCTAAGAGCTCAAATCGCAGGATTTAGTCAGCTCAAATCGCACATTTTCTAGCCGAACCGCATAATATCATCTCAAATCGCAGATTGTACTTTTTTTCAAAAAATGCACTATTTCGAAAATAAGCCCCAAGAAAAGCACGAATAAGCAGTTTTGACACAGTAATAAGCTAACCAAGAATGATCTAAACACCTTATAACAAACTAACAATTAACACCACATTTGATCTTGGCTTCACGATTCAAAAAAGAAAAATAAAATAAGCCGAGTATCAAATAAGTTAAAAAAAACTACGAATAAGCTTCAATAAGCTGATGAACCACGAACACCAATCACACAATCAAACCTGGATCTGATACCACACGTTAGACTATATCAAATCACACATAACGCAAGAAAATATAAAAATCTGGAGAGAGAAATGAGTGTTTAGAGAGAGAAAGTCAAAGAAAGAAAATGGGAGGCTTCACAATGAAAAAATAAGAACCAACACTCTCCTAATATACATGTATCATTGGATGAGATCGAGGTTGACAAAACTCTTTGTTTTGTTGAGGAACCTATTGAGAATAGTGACTATGAAGTTATGAGTTTTAAATGTAGCAGGATGGTGATAGTTAAGATCCAGTTTTGGCTAGAAGCGAGGTCTTTAAGACTTCAGGTAAACTGAGTATCCACACTTGTTCGTTGAGCAAGAGGTCGTTGAGATTTTTGGTTGAAGTTGGGTATGTAAGGTTTCTTGTAGACCTTAGTATGCCCTTAGATGTGTTTGTGTGATTCTAGTTAAAGTTATTTTATGAATAAACTCGAAGTCGAGCCGATTCTTCAAAAACGTTGGGCTTTGTAACAACTTATAACTTAGTATCAAGACAGTTCTTGTTTGATGAGTTGCGAGACCGGGTTGTAAATGACGTTCTTATGCAACTTAAGGTTTTTGACGAGTTTCCTCAATGACGGGCGAGGTTCATGTAGTTGGATGTTTCTTTTCGTTTGGAGCGGTTATGCTGCTACGTGTACCCTTTTGTGGGCAGGCAAAGTTGTTATCGGTAAGATATCTTGTGAGAGTTAGTTAGAATTTAAAGTGTAACTTTGAGTTAACATGGGTATGGGAGGACTACTTGAAGGATAAGTATCCTCGATTTATTGTTTGGTAATGATAGAGTTGAACCTTTTGGTTAAATCTTGGGATGATATTTCCTAAAAGAGGGGATACTGTGACAACCATGACTTGAGCAGGTTAGTCAAACTATTAGTGTTGACTTATTTATCTGTTGCAATGAATGGGTTATGTGTTATATGTGTTTATATGTGTTTATGTGTGTTGTGTGGGATATGTGAGATTTGATAATCAATCCATTGAGCGTGATTGTCTCATTGGGATTGGATTTGTGTTGGATTTTGTCGAGTTCATTTCGTTCACTTTTAGTGACAAGGAAATGATTTTGGTGATTGAAACGGTTTTGCGTTAATTGTGTAAGTAATTATACGTATATGTATTTTTGTGTTAGTAATATTAGGATAAGATTAGGTTCTAGTAGTTAGAATATGAAAGAAATGAAATTTCTATTTTTGGAATGTTAGGTTTAATAAAAATGAAAAGTTAATTATTTTTAAAAGTCTAGTAAATTGCGTTTACGCAAAAAGGTATGCGCAAATAAGCTTAGGTTTTTGTAGAAAATTAAGGTAATGTTAATAATTAAGTAATTAATTAATAAATAAATAAATAAATAAAAAAGAAAAAGAGGCCAATCGGCCGGTTTTAAGGAAAAGAAAGAAAAAAGGAATTTTAAAAGGAAAACAAATCCTACTCTAATTAAAATTGGTAAAAGATATCTATCCTAAACCTTTTTGTAAACCTTATAAATACCAAAAACCCTTCTCCCCCTTGTTTTTAATTGTCCCAGCCGAATTTTATCAAAGGAGGAAGAAGATTTTTTTTTTCAAGTTTGGTGATTTTTGTGTTCAAGATTCGAAGATTTAAGGTATAAATTATAATCCTTTGAGTTAATTATCATTAAAAACATGTAATAATTATTATGATGGATAATTAGAGTTTCATAACATCTGTAATTAATGATATAATAAACATGTTATAATGATTAGGGTTTAATAAGGATCATATGGGTGTATTCGTTAAGGTTTAGATCACATTTCTAATTTGATTTAGATTGGTGCAGAATTTAGGGTTGTGTTGTTTGGCTGATATCTAAATGATGGTAATAGATTTTGTCAAGTTTAAGGTACCTATGATGTAGCTCAGAGAGTCTAGTTTCCAGAACATCTGGCCTCGAAGGTTTTTGAGGTCGGGAAGTCATTCAAACGTTGGTTGCAAGAAAAGTTGTCAAAGCAGTAAATACGGGTCAGATTTAGGTCAGATTACAAGGTATAAAACCCCCACTTAAAATTCGAATTTATCTTAGCCCTTCTACAGGAGTTTATTTCTATGTGTCTATTAGAAATCCCCCATACGAGAGATTCTGATTTAGAGTCTAAGTATGGTGTTTAGGTCCAAACTTTTTAGTGTGCAAACAGATCCGAATTGGGACTGTTTTGAAGTTTGATTTTCTTAAGAGTACTTGTGATTGTAAATGGCTCTTGGAAATCATGAGGTAGTTAATATACTCATAAATGAACATAGGAGATTTTTTGGTATGAATTATGGAGGTCAGTAAGTAGAGGTTTTGAGTACGTTAAGTCACGTTAAAATTCTGCGGTTTTGAACAAATTGTGACTAACTAGTGAAACTTGTTAATGAACTGGTTAAAGTTGGGTATGGTGTCAGGGTGACCCATGGGGTTAATAGAACACCTTAGACATCCATCATATGAATGTTACATGTGCATTAAGCTTTTGTCTTAGTAGCGTGTAACACGAGTTATTTTGTTGTTTAGATTTGTGCTAGTTGTTTGTGAAGCTTTTTGTTGGAATCTTTTGGAAAGCTAAGTAAATGTGAGTTTTATAGCTCCATTTTCTCATGTTTTTTTTGGGTGAGAATGATGCTTGTTGTCGTGTTTAAATGTTTTTAAGCTTGCTGTAGTTATGTGTATTGGATCGTGGGCACGTTCTGTCTCGTTGTGTTACGATATGATATGTTTGGTATTGTGGATCCCAATATGCAAAACAAGGTGTGACGGTGGTAAGACTGCATGAGCTAATATGAGGCCATGTAGCGCACATATGTAGTTGTTATGATTGTGGATCGTGGGCATGTACCGTCCCGTTGTGGTTAATTGGTGTCATGAATTGTTTTGGTAATTACAGCAGCTAATTGAAAGTTTATTTTGGATATTGTTGTATGTCATAAACCTATGATTCTCGTTCAACTTTATGTTGACATTTTAAGCATCATTTTCAGGTGAGCTTAATGGTGCTAAGATAGAGCGAAGTGGCTAGAAGAGACCGTAGGATGCTTGGAGTTTCTTTATGCTTTTTATTTGAATAAATGTGTTTGCATGAATTATTTGGATTACGTTTTGCATGTCATTTATTGACGAGACCTCTTTCTCATTAATAAAGACACCATTAGGTTTTGAGTATTGTTATGACACTTTGTGTCTTTGCTATACTTTAGTTTTCATTTTAGTATTCTCTATATAGACACCATGTGTTGTGATGATATCCATTATTGTTTACGCCTCGCGTTTCCGCCTTGGCGGGGTGTGACAAATGATGCTATTTAGTAACACCCAATTGCTAATTTCACTATGCAATCTAAAGTTGTTTGGTTGGGGGTGTTACAAGATACTTTGAAAATCATTTAGTATCTTGATGGTTTACTTTTCAGAAATTGCTCCCCCTTAACATGTGCATCGATATTCGAAAATGTTTACCACATGAAGGTTGAAGCTCGCACTTGAGTCCATAGAATCACATCATTAGTCATATATATTAATCACATTTTCTCCCCTTATCAAAAATGTTAAATCTTTTAAAATTTTGGATGTTAATTGATTTAAAATATATATGCATTCGAGGAGATAAATGTTCCGATTATTTAACAAGTCATATTAGGAACATTTTAATGCTCTGCCTCAAATTATGAGGGTATAATATAGTGTTTGAGTACGTTAATTTGAAATTTTTTGAAGAAATTCTTAAAAATTTGTACTTAAACATGATATTTACCTAACATTAGTCTACCCTATTTATTCACATATTAACAAGATTTATTATATACGAGAGATTGACCTAAAATGAGATGGGACAAAACATGACAAAGTCATATTGTCCATTCCAGCAGCTTGAGGTCATTCCCGTATTCTCTACCACCAACGAATTTCTCCAGATTCCTCATTAACCTTCTTTCAAAGAGCCGCTTGTCGATATCCTGGACCATAACTCGTGCCCTTCATTTTTCTAAGTTACTCCATTTCCTCTTTGGCATGTACTCCATCCTTATTCCCGAAGCAATATCGTGAAAAGCAGTCCGAACATCAATGAGCGTGCCATCATTGAATTTACAGAGTTCATCAGTGCGCATCAATATATTTCTGTTGCTTTGATCCACGTATATCTCTCCTAAGGGTCTGAATATGCAGTGTATGCGGTTCTTTTCTTGAGATCCGGCCTGAATGTGTCAGGTTTGGTGAGGTTGAGCTTCTTTTAGTAACTTTTAACACCTAATTGAAGATCTTTCACCCGCCTTTGAATGACAATACCTCTGGTGAACATACGTAATGCCACATTCAAGTCATAACGTTCGTCTATCATGAGATTGGTCAGCTTTTGTTGAACAAGTAAGAGTAGCATGTCCTCAATATCTTGTAGGCGAAGTCGTAGAAAATCACCTTCTTTAAATGTGTATAGCTGTTGATCCTCTTTACGAACTTCAGTCTCGTCCAAGTGACCATAGTCATACTTCTTCATAATCTTAAGTCTGGTAACTGCAATGATTCATTTTCTGGAGTAGACATCCTTCGATGACTCCCTGTTGCTTGCAAATCCGTAAAATCGTTGACGTTTGTCACCCCAGTGTGAAGTACCACAGTAGGCATGTTTTTCATATACCACCTTTATGGGACTCCATAGATTGGTAACCATGTCTTCAATCCATTTGATCTCATAAGTAGCAGCCTTTGTCTTTGTAACGGAAGTTAAGTATTGTCTGCTTAAACTTCCACCATTCAGATATTCCAGGTCGTTGTTGATGAAGTAATCCTTAGGGATAACTTGACGACCTCGATGATCTGGAATCAACAGGAGAGGCTTACGAAGATCGAATGGATACGACTTGCCTTTAGGGTTATGTCAAACGAGTCATTCAGTTGTGGCCTTGGAACATTCTTCAAAATGATACTCTAATTTCGTCAGACTCTTGCAGGTGCTTTTGAGTAGGTTGAATGCCGGTCCAACCAGAAGTTTTTGAGTCAGATTAGTAATGTTAAGCCAATTCATGACAAATGCAGAGAAGTCAATTGGAGTATTCATGAGCTCATCAAATGAAGTAAGAGGTTTTTCTGCATGAGCAGTGACACTCATCCAGGTTCGAGGTGGTCAGAAGTCAACATGTTGTCTTTTATTCCAATCAGGATTAGGAGTCGGGGGTCGCTCGGGTTTCTTGAGCCAGTCTTTCTTAGGAGCAGCCTCGACATCGGGTTATTCATCATCGTTACCCATGTCAAACTCTTGATTCTTTTACACTATGGAGTCATCAATTGTATGACTTGTCTCCTTTGCATCGACAGACTTGCCAGATGACTTTTGATGAGAGCAGGAGGTACCTTTAGAGGAGCTTGATGACTTTCCTTCCTTTGACCCTGGATCTTTTGGTGACTCAGCTTCCTTGTTAGACTTCCTTCTTTTCGTCCCTCAGTCTGATCCAGCGGAGGGGTCTTCATCTTTATCTTTCTCATCTTGACTCCTTTTCAACGAGAATACTTCACCATATGTTTCAAATAGATCTTTGTCAGTGTTATAAGAATTGACCAATGCATCATAAAGCTCCTTTTTATAAATAACTCTAAGATGTGATTTGCTCTCATCCATCTTGTCTATAAGAATCTTCGTGAGTTCATACTCTGAGAGAGATGCAGCCGCCTCATAAGTAGACTTTGGTTGAGAGGAAGACTTTGCTAAGACATCAGCTTCTAATGATTCTATGACATTTCGCTCAATTACAGGAGTTGTGTGAAAACCGTAGAGGGGGGGTGAATACGTTTCCATTTAAAAACTTTAAATCTTTTGTATTAAATCGCCATTCAAGTTAGACGTAATATGAGAAGTATCGATAATAGGTTTTACAACAACTAGCACTTATCTTAATAATACAAACTCAACCACAATATTAACTACAAAGTAGTACACAATCTTAACTAACAAAATATACACAACCATTCACACAATCATAAGCACAATGCAAGTATAAAAGTAACGCGGTAAATGTAAAGAAATAAGTAAAGTGAAAGGTAAAAGAAAATGCAAACCAACATGGTGATTTATAGTAGTTCGGTAACGAAGCTCCTCTTTGCCCTACTCTACTCCCCGAGTATCCAACTCGAGAGTTACTTCACTAATCAACTAGCTCCCTTTTGGCTGAGAAAACCTTATACCAATGCTTACATTATTTTCTGACACTAAGCTAGATGTCGAGTTCTTCTTCGGGTACAACCTAACCTGTTATGTTTTATGGCCCAACATAACAAACCTTGTGTTTTGTGGCCTAAACACATAAACCGCGTCGCTTACATTATTTTCTGACACTAAGCTAGATGTCGAGTCCTAATCTTAGCTAGAACCAATCTACCACTTCACCAATGTATTTTAAGGCCTAAAATACTAACCAACCCACAATCAACCCATCCAAATATATACATCATTTGGATCTACACACTACTAAAGATTGAAAGACATGGACTCGATCTATATGTAACAAATGTTACAAATGGACTAACTAGACTACATAACTTTGGATCTTGAAGATGATCGAAGTTCTTCTCTTGCACTTGAGGAAATAAGGAAATTATAGAAGATTTAATCACATTTAAACAAGATTAACCAAGTTAAATGATCAAAGATTTAGAGAGATTTTATGATATCTAGAGAGAGAAATAATTGAAAGAAAATCATGCAAAAGGGTTGTAAAAATAGTTGGAGATGACCCACTATTTATAGGAGCTGAAAAAACAGCTTGTCAGGAAACGGCGGTCCCAGATATATTAGGGGGCCGCCAAATAATTAAGAGGGCCACCGACCGAATTAAGGGACCGCCCTGACATACGCTTCTATTTTTGTCTTTTTGTAGTGACAAACTTGTCTAGTAAAAGTGACACTTATTTTAGGGGGGAAATGACCAGATTTTGAAATTCAAAATAATTACCAAATAAAACATTTCTTTATAATTCAAAAATAATTTGTCTAAATAATTTTTGAGAAATAGTTTTGTTATATTTATAAAAATATAAAGTTTAAGATGAAAACTTATTTCTTTGATCATCCTACAAGTTTAATATTGTCTGTACATACCTTACGTGATTTACGTCGGGTGCAAACAGATATCGGTGTTGATGTAGACTTGAGACGTCGAGAGATGTAGATACAAGTATGCATTGATAATTTGTAATTACGAGTAACTTGCACACTTTACGTTACATATTACAAGTCACATGTTTGTCATCACCAAAACATAAAGAGATCGTATAGATTAAATATCGTAATATTTTCACTAACAATCTCCTCCTTTTTGATGATGACAAACTATGTAAACTATAACACATAGTAAAGTTTAAAAGTTACTCGTTTACACTATCTTTTCCCCCTTTTGTCAAAGCAAAAAGGTATTATGTAGATATGAGAAGATGGTATGGGCTCCGGGTATATACATTGGAGGAATGAGAAAAAGATAGGTGCTCCAAGTATATAGGTTTAAGGAGAAAATATGAAAAATAAAGGTGAAGGTGATTGTGTGTTTCTTGGATAGTTTAGAAAAGGTCATGAGAGGTAAGAAGTAGGCAAGACAAGAGGGTAGGTACTTCGAGTGTATAGGTTAAAGGAATGAGGAAAAGGTAGGTGATCCAAGTATATTGGTAAGTGGAATGAGAAGACAATATGAGAAATAAGGTTGATGTGGTTTTGAAGTAGATGAGGTGAAGTATTTGGAGTATGAATGAATCATTCATTGTATTTGACAATCCCCGATCCTATCTTCCTATAAAGGTGAGTTTGCATCATCCCAGTGAAGTCTTCTATCATCACGGTTTAACCAAATCCATGCTATTTACCCACATATCTCTTAGCTCCTCCTTGCTCATTGCGTCCTCAGGATAATTATATTCTTTGTATATTGACTATAATGGATCTATAAATAAATTACCATCGATGCTTGAGAAGTTCGATGAAGTTTAAATGAGTATAATGCTTGCAAGTGCTCCCCCTTGGTGTATGCTCCCCCTTGTTTGGGGAACCAAGGAATCAAGATATTGATATGTGCCACAAAACAAAGGTAGTAGACAAGTGCACACACACACACACACACACATACACACACACACACACACACACACACACACACACACACACACACACACATATATATATATATATATATATATATATATATATAGCAAGATATTAACAGGGAACTAGACATGCATTTTAGGTGTTAGTATTCTAGAGTATGACACTTTAAAAGAAAGTTATAAGCTAGACACATGCAAACATTATTTTAAAAAAAACAATCTAAATGATATAATTAAAAGACTCAAGACGTATGTTTACAGAAAGATTAGACTGACTTTTAGTAAACAAGAATGTGATTCGTTTATTGATTGACACAAAAATATTATGAGAATGACCTTTTAAAAGTAGACGAATGACACTTAATATCTTGGCAAAATATGTCAAAAAAATATATACTTTAAAAGAATAAAAAGAAAAATAAGACGAGAATGGAGACAATGTGCTCTTGGATGTAAATGAAAATGATTCCGTAGAGCCAAAAAGTAGGAAAGAATGAGAGATACTTAAGAAGGAACGTGTTGACGAGAGGTTGATAGAAAATATTGATATATCATTTGCACTAACAATTGTTATGCATGTGATCCTATCGAGACAAAGATGATTGGAAATTCAAAGGTTGTTGGTGTTTTGTTGGTTGACAATGTTGAGGAACAACGTGGATGTGAAATGAGGTAGTTTTTCATGTGGAAGAATGAATGAGAGGACTTTACACAAATGTAGTGACTCAAATAAAAACTTGAAGATTGAATATTTCTTTTTGTTCTTCACTTTCTATGAAAGTGGAAAGTTTTACGATAGGAGTGACATTTTCATTTCGCAAAGTTACTTATAAATATTGTGGATGAAATTAATTAAGTTGTCAAGGGTCAAGAGGAATTCTAATAGTAACAAAGACTATTAGAGAGAGAATATACGTTTAGATGTGAGAAGAAATTATTAGGATGAGGAGCTTATTTGAAGTGAAAATGAACGTTTAGAAGTGAAAATAAACTTTAGAAGTATAAATACTATCAGAAGTGAAATGACTACTAGAAGAGAGAAGAAATATTTATGAGTGAGAAGACTCGTCTATGAATTTAAGACAAGACGTATGCGAGATGTGAGGACCAAGGTTTGTATGTGAGGGGATTTATTGTGAAGTTATGGATTGTAAGTCTATCAATTGTAAGGAATGTGTTTGATAATGAGACGCATTTCATTATGAAATTCACTTGACTCTTGAAAACATAAGCAACGATGCTTATGAGTGTTGGAATATGAGGGATGAACATTGTGTTATAGAGAAGAGATTGGGTATAGGTTTGGGAGTGTGTGTAGACGTTTAACTGTAGCAGAATAGTAGAAGTGTTAGGTTATGGAAGAAAAAAAATGAATGGTATTACAAGTTGCTGTCGGCGGTCCCAAATATATCTGGGGGCCGCCAGAATAGATCTGGGGGCCGCCAGACCGCCAACAGGGTTTGAATTTTTTTCAAAAAGAGTGACATTTTAATTTGCATTTCGCTAATTAAAAATACTTAAAGTACTTCGGATGAAGTAGTTAAGTTGTCACGACACGAAATGAAACACGGACTAGAATCAAAACTAGAAGAAAGAGGAAAGATTTATGGAATGTGTTCCATCATTCCTAAACCTTGACGAAGATAATTTAACGACTCATGCTTGAGGGGTAAAGAAAGAATGTCGGCGATGTTATCTTCAGACGCAACCTTTTCGATGGAGATGTTTCCTTATGGACATTGTCCCGAAAAAAATGGTGACGTATCTTCGGTGTGTTACGTACGCGAAAATAATAATAATAATAATAATAAAGAAAACAAACGAAGATAGAGACGACGAGCTTGACAATGTCAAGACGGATGGTTGTTAGCGTACGATAAACTATACTCAAAAAGTTATGTAGCTCTTCCTGAGCATTGGAGACGCATCTCATTATGAAATTCACTTGACTATTAACAACATAGGCAATGATGCTTGTGAGTGTTGGGATGTGAGGATGACCCATTGATCTATAGAGAGATATTGGGCATAAGTTTGGGTGTAGAGTAGGCGTCAACTCGTGGCAGAAGAAAGGAAGTGTTAGGTTAAAAAAATAAAAAAATATAAAAAATTGAATGGTCTTACAAGCTACTGCCGGCGGTCCCAGATATATCTGAGGGCCTCCAGAATAGGTCTGGGGGCCGCCGGACCGCCAACAGGAGATGAGTTAAGAACTTGATGAATTTTGTGAGAGAAGTGACATTTTAATTTGCATTTCGCCAATTAAAAATGCTTAAAATTCTTTGGACGAAGTAATTAAGTTGTCACGACACGGAATGGAACACGGACTAGAATCGAGACTCGAAGAAAAGAAGAGAGCGATTTACGGAATGTGTTCCATCATTCCTAAACCTTGATGAAGATAATTTAACGATTCGCGCTTGAGGGGTAAAGAAAGAATGTCGGCGATGTTATCTTCAGACGCAACCTTTTCGAATGGAGATGTTTCCTTTTAGACATTGTCCCGAAGGAAATGGTGACGTATCTTCGGTGTGTTTCGTACGCAAAAATAATAATAATAATAATAATGAAGAAAGCAAACAAATATGAAGGCGACGAGCTTGACAATGTCAAGATGGATGGTGGTCTTTTCGAGTATTGTGAATGTTCATAAAACAATCACACGACGAGGTATTCTTAAAGGTGGTAGCGGAAATAGTGGAGGAAAGAGATTAGCCATCTCTATGGTTGAAGAGGCGTGGTTGAGTGAGAAGGAAGAGGTGTGACCTAAAGAAAAAGAGTGTTTTCGTCAAAGAGAAAGAATGTTTTCATCGAAGAGAAAAAATGTTTTCGTCGAAGAGAAAAAGACTGTTTCATAGAAGAGATAGAATGTGTTCGTCGAAGAGAAAGAATGTTTCATCGAAGAGAAAGATTTCATCGAAGTGAAAGGATGTTTTCGTCTAAGAGAAAAGGAGAGCGTTTTAACTTATGTTGTTAAAAGGCTTGAATTAGGATTTTCGGATATGACCTTTAACGTTTACGATCGCAAGTTAAAGATACTTGAATATTTCAGATGAAATATTTAAGTTGTCAAACCTACTTGGAGGAGCGTTAGATTTGTATCTAACCTTTTCTTTGACGAAAGAGTGGATGATTTGGAAGAAAGCAAGATAATGATCAAAGAAGTGTGTGAGTGAAGACTCTAAGAGATTTAATACCATTTTGTGACTCTTTTAACTTTTTAGATTTGTGACACAGACACAAAGAAAAATATTCTAATGTGAGAAAATATATACCGAGATGCATAAGATATATAGATATAAGCATGCAAATTTATCTAAGCATGCATCAACACAATAATCAACAAGCTTAATGTGTAAGACTATATGACATTTAAGTATTAATTGTCATACGTTAAACTAACATAGTATAGGTGCACAATAAAAAAACAGCTACAGTCAGGTAAAATGAAGAATATAAATGTGATAATTTTAAAATGCCCAATAACATCATGTAAAACATCGTTTAAGCATTTAGCACTTAGGAGCATGTGTTATAATAGATAAAACTAAGGCAGACTATTTTATTATAATTTTAGTAACAAGGCAAAATGCTTTTTCAACAGTCATGATTCAATTGCTTAAGCAAATAGAGTTGAGCATTAGATAAACATGAAAAGCGTATAATTGACATTACAGGGGAGCAAGTTATTATCGGGAAACTTCAAGCATATTTATGAGATGCAAGTTGTCAAGAACTTGTCTAAGGAGAAAAAACATAATGTACTTGCTTAGTGTGCACTTCGAATGAGATATAAAGTCCATCAATGTAGACTATCATTAGGCATTTTTAGGAGGAGTCATTTAGTCAAATTAGAGAATGAATATGAGACTATCATTAGTGGTGCTAATTCAGGCTAAACACGACCATTTTACGGGTTATACCACGAACCCAACTTCACTCTTGGAAGCAATTCAACCGTTAGGTCAAACTAAATTTCTAGTGCAATAGATTCTCTAGTAGTCATTCTCAAGTTAGACAAAATAGAATACCTATATTTGCCTAATGAAGTGTAGCAAAGATGAAATTTGTATTGTCTTTTCATACAAGGCCTAATATGACTCAACTAATATGCTTTTAATTTTGGTTCGTATAATCCTAATCAAGATGTGTGGAATTCTAAGGTTAAATAAGAGAGAAAGCAAGTTGTTGTATGTATAAGTAAGAATGAGTCATCTAGATACTAGGAGTATGCTTAAGAGTGACAATGTATAATGCTCTATAATGAGAGTGTTCAAAGAATACACCTTTGCATGTCATTTATGAAAAAAATCCAATTAAGGTTATTTACCTCAATGGATCTTGTGAATGTTTCTTTGTAGAAATAATAATTTATTAAAGGTTAGTTACATGTATGTTGGACTTTTGAGTAAGAGATTCACATGAAGAAGATGTTTTAAATCTAATGCCATCGGGCGGATTTACCTAATCCAACGATGAATCTAAGATAAAGGATCCATCGATCCGTAGAGTGCCAAATTTGGGCAAGGATCATTTTCCCACTATCTGGGAGATGGTGTTGAAATTAGGTTATTAGGAGAAGCTTATAGAAGTTATAAGGGTTCTTGGTTTGAATTTTCAGAAGGAACATCCAAGGACTTGCTTAAGCAAGTTTAGAGTAATTATATGTTTCCCGATGGAAATTAATAAATCGTTATCCCTATTATAGGTGTTAAGTTTAGCATGTATATTTTGACACTAGCTCAATAAACATAACATTTGAACACTTTATACTCAATAAACATCTTCTTGCAAGTGTGCAATTGCAATTCACGATGATAATTCTTGTTGTCTTGCATATCGAATTTTTGATTTCATGTAATAAACCAAGGTTGTTAAAATGTAGAACGGAAAAAATTATATGGTCATTTGATTGATATTTTTGTGATTAGATAATTTACTAGTATCTTTTTCATGTTCTTAGTCTAATTTTGTAATTAGATTGAATGATGAGATTGATTATCGTTTGAATAATAATCATCTTCATATTCAAAATCCTCTTACGATCACTTATTGAAAGAAAGCACAAAAATGGTTTATGGAATATGCTTAATTATTCCTAGTCCTAACCTTAGATGGTTAAAGGGTTCTTATTTGGTGAAGAAGAAACAATATGCTTATTTAATAAAGTAAGAGAAAGTTTTGATGAGAAAAGAATTTGAGTTTTAACTTTTAAGTTGTGCTTTTGAATTGTTTGAGCAAAGTTACATATGTTGTACGTTTGCTCATGTTTGACTTTTCAGAAATGACGACTTTACCAAATGCATTGCAAGGTAAATTTCTTGAATATTTTGGATAAAACATTCAAGTCGTCAATCCTACTTCATTGTGTATTTTATGTATATATTTGCCAAATATTTGGAACACAACTATTAGATAAGTAGACTCAATATGACATCATTTACACAAGTGTGAGTTATGATTCGATGCACATTCTTATCGTCTTGGAAAAGGATGTCGTTATTTTCATATCAATCGAGTGTGATTGAGTATGTAGGTTAAAGATGATATCTCTTGTTACATTTTGATATAATCTCAAAGCTAGACAAATAAGAATCTGATTTCTTGTCCATACTCGAAAACTTGTCAATTAGATTCGATACTAATATCAATCATAATTTAAATAATGAATCGATATATATTTGAAATCTTTATTGACCCTCACGAACACTCTTTTTAAAAGAAAACAAATAAAGATTTTCATAGTGTGTTCCATTAATCCTAAGACTAGTTGTAAGGTGAGATTGATGAATAATGACATGTTATTTTCTTACTTCAAGATTGTCATATATTTTGCTTGTGCGAAAAATTATTTGTTGATATGTATAGTGTGCATAGTATTTGACATTTTATGAGTATATAAATGATTTTCCTAACCATTTTTATACAACACACATCTTTTGTAAAATACTATACGTTTATAAAAAGAATATAATTATGTGTGTGTTAGAACAATGCACGCACAAGAAAAGTTTAAAAAAATATATTTTCTTTTACTTAATTACCAATGTATTAATACAATCTTTTATTTTGTTTAACCAACCCGAGGTCAAACAACACAAGATGATGAAAATATTTAGGCATTTTATTAGAAGAGAGATAATGTGTTAGAAATATTATAATAATGGGTTTTAACATATGATCTTAGGACATTATTTTTCCACACACTTGATAAACTATTAAACTCTCATTCCTAAGTGGGTTACTGTAACCTTTGCCCCTTTTGTGTTATGAATATTCCATTTATAGTCCTTTGACTATTTGACTTTTGTCTGTTTATTCAGATTTTGTACCGTGTTGACGGTGATGATTTTTATGAGAATTGTGGCAAATTATGGTTTATTATGACTAATAATCCCTTTTGGAAGGTATTATTATGTTATTTGTATTCCGGGTGGTTTGCCCCGTGAATTTTGAAAAATGCCGAAAAATGAGTCTGTCATTTTCCGTTAATGTCCAAATGAGTTTTGAAGGGTGTAAAGTGTAAATATGTCGTGTAAATACTCTAGGTTAATGGAAAAATATTTTTAAAGTGAATAAAAATGCTAATTAACTTTGGGGAGTAGTTTACGGTTGAGTTTTACGAGTTTTTAAGTGATCCCAGCACGAAAGAAAGACCCAAACCCTCATAGGATCCTTAATTAGGCGTGGGGTTAAGGAGGAGGCAAGATGCCTACTTTCTAGCTAATGTGTCTCTAAGTTGGTACATTAAGATACCTTCCACCACATTTCTCATAATCACATTTTCATTTCAAAAATAAAACACACACTTTGGTGTGTGCTCTCTTCACGTTCGCCACCTAAAACCACCACAAAACACCATCAAATTTCAACTTTGATCAAAAACGTGTTATTCCGGGTTGATACAAGTATACGAGTATTCATTTAAACAACGTTTGGGTTGTCCGGTTGGTGTCGAAATCTACAAATTTGAAGATTTTCTTGTAAGTTTTCAAATTTAAATTTCGTGTGTCCTTTTAGGTTTATCTTGATGCATAGATGTTAGTTGTACAAGTTGATCGTTGTGAAAATCGATTTTTGGAAACGAAACGGATGAAAAAAGGGTGTTTGGTTCGTGGGTTATAAAAAGAAAGAAGAAGGATTTTGTAGTTTTGATATTGTGGTCGTGATGGTTGAATAATATATGTTGCTAGATAGCTTATTTTGATAATAGCTTATATAGCTTATTGCGGGCTTATTTTTAAGTATTTATTGGCTTATTTTGAGCTTGTGGCTCACGGCTTGTTTGGTAATCACAAGGGAAGTGATTTATGATTATTACGTGTTATGGCGTATGTTCGTGGACTATTTTTGAAGCTTATAGTAGTAACCAAATGCGATACGTAGCTTATTAGCTTATTTTCAAGCTTAATATACGTATTTTAAAGCTTATGGACTCACGGCCTAATAAGTCTATTTAATCCATGGCTTAATAGGAGGGCTTATTGTGGTCTGGATTATTTTCTACTTATTGGTATAAGCTTATGTATGTAAATGGACCTTGGTTTTGGACTTGGATCGTATTTTGGACTTATAAATATCTTAATGGGCCCTTGTTGGGCCTTAAAGCCCAATAAGCGATATTTAGTTGTTATGAGAGTTTTGACGGACTTTTGAAAGTGAAAATGTATTTACGAAGTGATATCGAACGATATTTTAGGAAAAACGTTTTAGTAAACGTTAAAGTTTGAGATTTTGGAATTTTGTCGAAAAGTGTCGAATTTATGAAAAGTGTTGAAAATAAGGTTTGAAACATTGGAAAACGTTGTATGAGCGTACGGGTCATGTCGAAATTTCATAAAAAGTTTATACTTAGAAGTTTTCCTAAAACCTGTTTTTGATTTAATTAATAAAATATTATTTAATTATTTTATTATTTAATAAATTCACTAAAAGACAAAAAATATAATTTTTCTCGAAACTTCTCGATATGTTTTACTATGAGTTTTAACGTTTTTTTTCAAAACTTTTATATGATTATTTTGAGGTGACTAAGGGTACCCGAATGGACACAACCATAATATGAGATAAAGTTTTGATAATGGGATAAGGTTTTGGTAATGAGATGGCGGTTTTTGTAATAAGTTAACGGTATGAGATAACGAGTTTAGAATGATATGAAGTTGAAATGGGATTTTGGGATGAAAATGAGGAATTTGGGTGAGTAAAGACGAACACTTGTACAATAAGATAATTTTGTATGAGTATTAATAAAGTGAGTATATATTAGGTCGTTGTCGGGTACCGTTGTGCGCTTGCGTAGAGATTGTTTGTGCTTTTCATTATTTGAGATTGTGCGGTTGCTTTTAATTGCTAATTGAGGTGAGTTCTCATAGCCCCACTTTTTACTATTTTTCCATTGGGGGAAAATGATACTCAAATGTGTTTTGAAATGTTTTGAATTGAACTGTGCGAAATGTGGTTTTGTTTTTGGGACAAGATATGTGCTTATGACTGCTATGTGAATATTATGTGTTGCATGATTGTTTGGATCGGATGGGTACGCCTACCCAGTATTTGTGTGATTATTAGAGCGGATGGGTACGCCTACCCTAGTTTGTGTGTGGTCCTGCCCTAATTTAGTGCTCTAGCTGGTAGGCCCTTTAGGTGCGTAAGTGACATATGGTTATTGATTAGCGGTGATGCTATGTTTGTTTGCATATATTCATTGTCATATTGCACTATTGTCCACTGTTTGAAATATTGGCACAGCTTTTGGGTTTAAGGTCAAACCTACGAACTCACCAATATTATTGTTGACGTTTTAGAGTATCATTTTCAGGTGAAGTGAAAGAGGAATAAGCTTACTACGGAGAGTAATTAACGGTTCATTTGATTAAGGGGACTTAAAGGCAAGAAGTTACTAGGCAATAGTAAATGGAAATGCTACAGAAATAATTGCATTCATGTTTATAGCATGTATCCCCCTCGCGGGTTTATAAGCATTTGAATTTATTGAGATGCGAGGCTATGAACTCACCTGAACAGTTATAGGGAAATTGATAGCAATGTATATGAAATGAATAGTAACAGCTTTGTCACGGGATAACTTGGTCTTAAGCTTATGGCTTAGAAATGGGTCGGAATCGGGACTTTTGACTTCGTATGTCCAGAATAACGACTTCAGGGCTTCGTTTCTTGGTTTCTTTTGCTTCCTTTATGTACTTGAGACTTCTTAAGATCTATTAGAAATCATATTGAGCTAAGATTTGCTCTTATGATGGGTTATAGTAGAGGAAGGTTGTGCGGAGTTGAATGGGCACATATGGGGTCTATTTATACCCATTTGAAGGTGTAGAGAGTAAGCAAGCTCTATGATCTAGTCTTGACACATGGTAGAGCTAGTTAGGGAGGTGTTGAAGCTAGAATTTCTGATGTGGGAGGTCTAGGGGTAGCTTGAATGAGGTGGCTACCTTCTCTTGCTGCCGCGGCTGGTCTAGGCAAAAGAGAGGCCATGTGGCCTTCATTCTTGACCAAGAGATGGTCTAAGCTGCTGGGTAAGCTGCTTCAAGGGTTCTAGAAGGTATCCATGGAAGTTATTTGCACATGGGAGAGTTTAAAATGGGTTAAAAATGAGCAAGAAAGGGTGCGGGTCTGTTTTGGGTTCGACAAGTTTTCCACACTAGTTTTCTATTATATTCGTGTTATATTGTTCAGGAGGTTGGATTATGTTATACATAGGTCTGTATATTTGTGGTGTCATTAGGAGTTTGCAATTGGTTTGGGTTAAAAATGATGAAATGGGGTCACGGTTTCCATTTGGTACGGTTTAGGGTTTTTCAAGTGATTTCATGCTTAGATTTCGAGTATACTTGTAATGTGAATGTTAATTTATGCTTATAAGGATTATATCAATGAAAAATGATAAGTGGATTGGTCTAGAATGGGTCGAAATTGAAGGAATAAGTCGTGGGTTGGAATTAGGGCACGAATTGGATCCTTTAGGGTTTTCTAGTTCGAAATTTAGTTACATTGTTAAGATATTGATAGGTAATGATTTGTAAACTCATTTTATGAGTTTACAATAGCTCTTGGTTGGTTATTTGGGATTAGAATGGTTTAAAACGACTAAACGGGTCAAAAGTTACAATTAGGGCACAATTAGGGTTTTCTGGATCTGTTTCTTGAATAATTGAAGTAGAATGATGAAATGATGATGGAATATGATTTAAAATGTTGTAATTTATGTTATTACAACTTATTTAAGTATTGGTTTAGGTTTACAATGGATAAAAACAAAGAAACGAGTCATGGTTCAGAAACTAGCTTGGTTTTATGGTTTAGGGTTTTGAATTAGGGTTTTGAATGTAGAAATAGATATGAAAGCTTATGATAGAATAATTTGGTGTTTTCACATTGTAGAATGAGTGTAGTAGCTTGTTACATCAAAGTGGTGGTGAAGAAAATTAGATATGAACGGAAGGTAAAACGACTATTTTGGAGATCATGCTTAATGACTGCTTACATTAAGCTTTTAGAGACTTGTACTTTGACTTGAAGAGATTTTATAATTCAAATGAGATGTTATATTGCTTGTAAACATATTGGTTTTTGTAGGCTTGTGCATTTCTTTTAGATGTTTATCTTCATGAATTATGGTTTAGAGGCATACTGATATGTTTAATAGATCGTCTTGAGATAATATTGACAATGGCATATTTTGTTGAGTAATGTACTTGTAATAATGGTATATTATGATCTTGGACTTACCATGTTATGAGGTTTGCTTAACATTTATGATAATAGGATTCGCCATTATGAGGTGGTCCAAGTCCGTTAACTTAAGTTTAGGCAAGGATATATTGGCATTATTGAGATATGGCCAAAGATAAGTAAGTAATTTATAAAGCCAAAACATTTCCCTGAAAAGGTGAGTTCATATATAACTGATAGATTGTACATCATCTAACTTAATAGATGGATATTTACATTTATGAAAATTGTGGGTTGTTATAGTCTCCACCCCTTAAAGAAATCTCGTCCCGAGATTTAATTGGATTTCGAAGAGATGATTGAAAAAAAAGATGCGGATTATTTGGTACGAATTTCTTTCTTCGCGTTCCATGTAAACTCTGGTCCTCTTTTAGAGTTCCATCGCACTTTGACTATAGGAATACGACTTCGCTTTAATTGCTTGATTTCACGATCCATTACTTCCACTGGTTCTTCTACAAAGTTGAGTTTGTCGTTGAGTTGAAGTTCTTTCATTGGAATAATAAGAGATTCATCGGATAAGCACTTCTTGAGATTAGAAACGTGGAAAGTATTGTGGATACTACTAAGCTCTTCACGAAAGCTTAGTTTGTTTGCCACTGGGCCAATTCGTTCAATAATTTTTGAAATGGGTCCAATGTATTCGGGGATTTAACTTTCCTCGTTTTCCGAATCAAAAGATACCCTTACGGGGATAACTTTTAACATAAACGATCACAATTGAATTCTAAGGATTTCGCTTTACAGTGGAGGAGCTTCTTTGTGATCTCTTGCAGCTTGTCAAGCTGGTGAGTATTTGTATCGATTTTCTTCAGTATGTTTCTTGAATTTTATTCTGGTCCCGTAAGTGAGATCTCCAACTTCGGCCCAGCAAACAAGTGATCTACACTTTCGTCTATAAAGTGTTTCGAACGGTGATGCCTTGATACTGGTATGATAACTGTTATTGTAGGAAAATTATACCAATGGTAAATATTTATCCCATCCTTTACCGAAATCTATAATCACAACTCGTAGCTTGTCTTCGAGTGGTGTGGATGGTTCTTTCACTTTGTCCATCGGTTTCAGGAGGTATTCTGTACTCATGTCTAGTTGGAGTACCACAAAGCATTTTGCTATGATTGCCAGAATCTGAGAGGTGAAATGATGTCACGATTCCGAGCACTGTAGACGATTGGGTACGCCCATGTCGAGAGATATTTCTTTGATGTATAACCATCGTAAGAGTTTTCCATACTATACAGTGCGCCTCGTAGGGAATGAAATGTGCTGATTTGGTAAGACGATCGACAATGACCCAGATGGCATCATGTCCGGTTGAGGTTTTGGGTAGCTTTGTAACAAAATCCATTGTTATCCTCTCCCATTTCCACATAGGAATTTCCGGTTGTACCAATAAGCCGGATGGCTTTTGACATTCTGCTTTAACTCTAGAACATGTCAAACACTTGCTAACATATTCTGCGATGATTGCCTTCATGTTAGGCCACCAATAGAGTTTCTTTAAATCATGGTACATCTTATCAGAACCCGGGTGAATAGAATATTTGATTTAATGAGACGCATGCAAGATTAAGTGATCTCAATCCGCCATAAAGTGGTAACCCAGCTTTGGTTTTTGATACAACGTGTTTCAATCAGAGACGAAATTTCAAATGATTGTCCATTCCTAGTAGGTTCTCGTTTTTTGACATTTTCTTCTCTTGAGGGCTTCTGTTTGGGCTTCGAGAATTTGAGATGGTAATTTTGGATGAACGGTTAAGATTAATGCTCGAACTCGGAGAGGTTTGATTCGTTTCTTTCGGCTTAAGGCATCTGCTACAACATTTGCCTTACCAGGATGATAGCAAATCTCACAATCATAATCTGCGAGTAATTCTAACCATCGGCGTTGCACTACATATTTATTTCTTTTTGAGATGAATATGTTGAAGGCTTCTTGTGATCAGTGAAAACTGTACACTTTGTACCGTATAGATAGTGTCTCCAGATTTTAAGAGCTGAATACAATGATCCTAATTCAAGATCATGAGTGGTTTAGTTTTCTTATGGAGGTTTGAGTTGTCAGATGCAATGACTTTTTCTCTTTGCATTAATACAGCTCCTAACCCTTGAAGGGATGCATCACAATAAACGATAAAATCATCGTTTCCTTCTGGTAATGCTAAGATTGGTGCTTCAAAGAGTTTTTGTTTAAAGAGTTGAAAAGCTGATTCTTGTTCTTCGCCCTAAATATAACTCTTGTTTTTTTGGGTTAATTTAGTTAAAGGCTTTGCAAGTCCTTGACTATCGATGAGATGACCAAGAAATTGCACGATATGAATCCAGAAATCACATTTAGAGAACTTGGCATACAATTTCTCTTTTTGGAGTAATTCCAAGATAATTCTGAGATGATTTGCATGTTCTTCTTCGTTACGAGAATAGATAAGAATATCATCGATAAACACTATTAAGAATTTATCCAGATAGGTTTTACACACATGATTCATGAGATCCGTAATACAGCAGGTGCGTTTGTTAAACCAAATGGCATGACTTGAAATTCATAGTGTCCGTATCTTGTTCTGAAAGCAGTCTTAGGAATATCTTCTTCCCTTACTCTCAGTTGATGATAACCTGATCTTAAGTCGATTTTTGAATAAACGCTTGAACCTTGAAGTTGATCGAATAAGTCATCGATCCTTGGTAATGGATAACGATTCTTTATGGTAAGTTTATTCAACTCTCGGTAATCGATACACATTCTGAAAGATCCATCCTTCTTTTTAACAAATAAGACAGGAGCTCCCCAAGGCGATGTACTGGGTCGAATGAAACCTCAGTCGGTTAGTTCTTAAAGTTGGTTAGATAACTCCTGCATTTCTGAAGGAGCCAATCTATAATGTGTTTGAGCTACAGGTGCTGCTCCGGGGATTAAGTCGATTTGGAATTCTACTTGGCGAACGGGAGGGAGACCAGGTAGATCTTTAGGAAAAACATCTGGAAATTCTTTGACTACGGGAATGTCTTCTAGTTTCTTCTCGTCTGATTTCTTCTCCATTACTTGAATCATGAAAACTTGACAACCTCGGGATATATACCTTTCGGTTTTTATACAGGATATGAGATTTAGTCGAGTTTTACTTCGATCACCTCGAATGATTAGAGTTTCACCGTTGATAGGAATGTGAACAACTTTTTTGTCACAGAGAATTTTGGCATGATATTTGGATAACCAGTCCATACCAATGACTACGTTGAAACTACCAAGTTTAATTGGCATGAGATTAATTTCAAAAGGTTGATTTAGCAAAGTTAAAGTGCAGCCTTTAATAACAGTGTTTATGCTTACTAAGTTTCCGTCAGCCATTTCGATATTATAAAAGGTATCCACTGTAATAGACGGAATATTTAGCATAGAGGCAAGCGATAAGGATATAAAACTTCTATCAGCTCCGAAATCAAATAATACCCTGACTAAATGCTGATTTAGGAGAAACATACCCGTAACGACGTTTGGGTCTTGTTGGGCATTCTTATCTCTCAACATGTAGGCTTTTCCTTGGGCATTAATGTTGGTCTTGCGGCACTGATTTGTATAATGCCCTTTTTCTCCATGGGCATGGCGTATAACTGTCACTGGGAGTTGATTACTTATAGTGGCTAGCTTCTTGCTTCGGCAGTTCTTGCTTAGATGGCCTATTCTGTTGCAATTATTACACCTACCAGTACAGGGTCCGGTGTGATGGTAATTGCACCATTTACACAGAGGGAGATCTCTGGCATACCTGAAGTAACAGCATAGGCTCTACCATCTTCTTGTCTTCGGTTCTGTTGTCGACGATTATTGTAACGATTGTTGGTGTTGCGGTAGTTGTTGTTGCTGTGGGAGCTATTGTTGAAAGTTCTTTTGTCGTCAAACTTTCTTTTGTTGTCACTCGATACTTGCATTGGAGCATGCTTTGTTATTTGATCCATTAAGCCTTGGGCTATGTGATGGCTTCCTCTAAAGTTTGAGGTTTAGAAGGCATTAACATTTCCTTCCAATGTGCTTCGAGTAGTCTCCGATGAAACTGTCAAGAGTTATCGTTGTTTTTGGCACCATTAGGACATAGAAAACCGATAATTCTTGAAATCTTCTAACATATGTTGAAGATCATTTCCCTTTACAATCAGATTGTAAAGTTCTTCTTCATCTTTCTGATCTTATTCCGGGACACTACTGTCTGTAACAGAATCCTTTTTTAACTAGTCCAAGTGATTTGATCGCCTTTCTCTATTCCCAATAGCAGGGCCAATAGTATGTATTCCACCAGTCAGGCATCGTCAGTTACAGTACCAGAAGAAAACTTTACTTTGTTTTCTTTCCTTCGGCACATCAGCAAAGTGAGAATACTTGATGCGTTCGGATCAAACCAGCGAGTAAGAACCATACTGCTCCTTCCGTACCTTAAAAGGTAGAAAGGTGATAGCTAAAGAACTCTTGTAGTTCCCGTCCCGTTTTTACTGGCAGGAGTTCCAGTAGGACCGTTGTTCCGTTAGGATAACTAAGCACTTGCCATTGTCGCATCTTGAAGCTTCTAGAGCGAGGTGACACATATCAGCACCTAAACCTTTCTAAATGGAGCATCATGAGTCATAGCCGTGCTTCCTTGATGAAGCTCCTATTTTTGTTTTGATTTTTTTTTTTGGAGGCATTCTACCAACAAAAGATAACACGTAATAAGAATGATATCACAAGTATAATGCTTGTTCTTCTTTAAAATGATTAAAGAGAAATGCTTATTCTTGAAATGCTTAAGGAATAATGCTTCATTTAAGCATTTTTAACAATGGTGATATCTAAAGGTTATGGTATGATGATGAATGTACGATGGATAAATGAATGATGAATAATGATGAGATGAATAAAGTGGTAAGGACAACAAGGTAGATAACGGGATTGCCTTTGTATTTAAGAACAACTTTGCCTTAGTACTATACATATTAAGATGACAAGTGTTTTTATTAAACCACACATCCCATGGCTAGTACAAGCTAAAAACTGAAATTTAAACTAGAAACTGGATGATCATTCCATGTGGTTCTGGTGTTCGATGATAGAGTTCATGAGTTTTTCTATGTCTTCTTGGTGACGAGTTTCCATATCATTGATAACTTCTGCTAATTCAGCAATTCTATAGCGAGCTAAGGAGATCTTATGGTTGGCATCCTATTTTGCCTTTCTCTGGAGTTTAGTGATCTGAAGTATGACTTCTGGAGTTCTGCTGGCTAAGGCGTCAAATCGACGTTGGATGATTATTGTTTCCTTTAACCGAGACTTCGATGCCGTTTTCAATCTGTTAAATCGTTCAGGGGTATTTCTTCTAAATAAACATTGGAGTACCCCTGAATTTTGCTCTTCATGGACGTTTGAAGCCTGATTTCCGAGAAGTTTTCACCAATCTCAATAGCTTGAGGTTGATGGGGGTAGATGGAGATAACTGCATTGGTAAGGAAGTCGTTTCTAGTAGATAGAATTTCTTGAGTTTTAGGAGGTATGATATTTGGAATTTTGGTTTTCATTATAGAAAGCTTGTAAATTCTTCATGTAAGGATCATTAGGAAATAACGAAAGGGTCGGTGAAGCTAGCGGGACAATTCCAAATGAATTGGAAGCACTAGAGTAAGTTTTCCCTGGAGAGGCCGGGACATAATCCGGAGAAGCCGGAGGAACATAGTTTGGGAAATTAGAAGAAAAGGCATCCTCCAAATTTGCAGTAGGATGGTCGGGGGAAGACATCGTTCTGCTTAATAACATAAGTTATTTATTTAGTAATATAATAGTTATGTAACTTTACATACCATTCCGGGAGATATAGCGGCATGGAGGACTTTCTTGGATGGAAAAAGAAAAGTAGTTATAGTTAAGGTTTTAACCTTGTTCTCTATAACGTTGGCTCTTGATACCAAATTCTATAACACCCCCATTTTTTACATATAGCAGTGGAAGCTATATGGGTATTACTTCAAGTACAACATGTCAAACATAGAAAAACTCAACAAAAAGAGTCATTTTTGAAAATAAGTTATCATTCATTATTTCTTCAGAGTTTTTACAAACGAGAGGTTCCTAAAATCTATACAATAAAGTTTGAATGATAACGGTTTTTCCATCGTCATGTCCTCGCCACTCCGTGCCATTAGTTACCTGAGATAAAACATGCTAAAAAGTCAACACAAAGGTTGAGTGAAATCCATAGGTTAAAGTAGTATAATTTTGAATTGCAACTGTGAATATTCCGGGTTCGTTAATATATACCCAGTATTGGAAAAACATAATTTAGTATTGCCTTAGCTCATGAACCGATCCCCTTATTATAATGATAATATTGCCCTTGCGGGCAAGACCTTTGCCAAAAATAACAAAAAAAATAAACGCAGGATAAAGTGGGAATAGCAGACATGTAAGTATCCCAGTGATTTACTAATGATGTGCAATTGGTTATCGATACTTGATACACCACTGGAGTCCCAACAACCCAAATATATATATACACAACATTCGCGCTTACCCCGGAGAGTAATTAACGGTTCATGATTATGGGGAACTTATAGGCAAAGCATTACTTAGGCAATAAGTAAATTGAAATAGCATGTAATATAATTTGCATTCATGTTTATAGCATGATATCTCCCTTGTGGGTTTATAAATAAATGAAAAGCGAGGCTATTAACTCACCAGAACATTATAGGGAAATTGATAGCTACTGTATAGGGAATGAAAGTAATGGCTTCAACAACGGAAATCATAGACAATCTGGGTTATTATATGGTTAAGGTCTTTAGTTTGATTGTATATATAAAGTGTTTTGATATCGATGTTGGTTTTGATAATAAAAATTATCATAACACGTTCGTGCTCATCATATTTTAGAAGTCATTCATACACGTTGTGGAGCTAGGGCACTTAAATCGTAAACCCAACAACTCAGACAGAACTTGTGAAATAATAACCGAGATGAAACTTCTTAATATGAAGCCTCCCTAGTAATGGTGGGTATGAAGATGGATTCCTGGACAATGATTTTTGAAACACATCGATGAATGAATGATATAAGGATTAGAACATAAACATTTTAAGGCATTTTATTCAATATCTGGAGATGTTAAGACACAACGAGGATCTTTAATTAAAGTTATGTCTGGATAATTTTTTTGAATACGATTTTAAAACACTTATTCAAAATGACAAACCTATGAATTCACCAACTTTATGTTGACGTTTTAAGCATGTTTTTCAGGTCAATAAGGCACAAGGTGCGATGATACACTGGGAGTCAATAATTGAAGAGTCAACACTTAAGATTTGGGGTCTTATTACATTTTGGGGACAATGGTTATAAACCGAAATCTTTATCTATTTTGTTGAACCATTTAAAGCCATGAGCTTATGTAACAAACAAGTATTTTGTTAATCCAATGTATCTTTTTCAAACGACACGTTTAGTAGTCGTTCTCTAATCTTGTGCTATTGACCCAATAATGTAATGCCTTCGGATATTCAACATTCCGCTGCATACTCAGATTTGAGGGTGTTACAGAGGTAGAATCACTAGTAAAGGTAAAATCAGTACAGGTAAATTAGATTTTAAAGATGTGTACTTTATTAAGAAGCTTAAGTTTAACCTTTTCAGTGTCTCTCAAATGTGTGACAAGAAAAACAGTGTTCTTTTTACAGACACTGAATGTGTTGTTTTGTCTCCTAACTTTAAGCTACTTGATGAAAATCATGTATTGCTTAGAGTTCTTAGAAAAGATAACATGTATAGTGTTGATTTAAAGAATATTGTTCCTTCAGGAGGTCTAACTTGTCTCTTTGTAAATGCCACATTAGATGAATCTAATCTTTAGCATAGGAGGCTTAGGCATATAAATTTCAAAACTATGAACAAACTAGTGAGGGGAAACCTTGTAAGAGGTTTACCTTCAAAGATTTTTGAAAATAATCATACATGTGTTGCTTGTCAGAAAGGAAAGCAACATAAAGCCTCTTGTAAGACCAAGACTGTAAGTTCAATCAGCCAAGCATTACAAATGTTGCATATGGATTTGTTTGGGCCAACATTTGTAAAGAGTCTAATGAAAAAGATATACTGCCTAGTTGTAACAGATGACTATAGTAGGTTTAATTGGATTTTCTTCTTAGCCACTAAGGATAAAACTTGTGATATCCTTAAAACATTTATTACAGGCATAGAAAATCTAATATACCTTAAGGTGAAAGTAATTAGATGTGGCAATGGGACTAAATTTAAGAATAAGGTCATAAATCAGTTTTGTGAAATGAAGGGTATTAAGAGGGAATTTAGTGTTGCTAGGACTCCATAACAAAATAAAGTATCAGAAAGAAAAAATAGGACACTAATAGAGGCTGCTAGAACTATGCTAGCTGATTCAAAATTGCCAACAACTTTTTGGGCTGAAGCAGTTAATACTGCTTGTTATGTTTAAAATAGGGTGTTAGTTATCAAGCCTCCCAACAAGACCCCTTATGAACTTTTTCTAGATAGAAAACCTGCCTTAAGCTTCATGAGACCATTTGGGTGTCCTGTTACTATTCTTAATACATTAGATATCACCTAGTTAAGTTTGATGGAAAGGCTGATGAAGGGTTCTTTGTAGGATACTCTACCAATAGCAAAGCATACAGGGTATTCAACAGTAGAACTAGGATAGTAGAAGATAACCTGCATGTTAAGTTTAGTGAAGAAAAACCTAATATTGCAAGAAATAGACCTAATTGGATTTTTGATATAGATGCTCTAACAATATCTATGAATTATAAGCCAGTTGTTGCAGGGAATCAAACTAATGGTAATGCAGGTACCAAAGAAAACATTGATGCAGGTCAAGATGGGAAGAAGATAATACCTAATCAAGAGTATATACTGCTACCATTGTTGACATCTGATCCTTCACTCTCTAAAAGTTCAAAGGATTCTCCTGATGCTGGATTCAAACCATTAGGGGAGGAGAAAAAGATGGATTCTGAACATCTAGAGAATGAAGATAGTGAGGTGAAAAATACAAAAGAGCCAAGAGTTTATCAAGAGAAGGATGCAAATGTCAACAACACTAACAACATTAATACTGTTTGTCCAACTGTTAATGCTGCTGACATAGAAAATAATGCTGTTCATGAGAATATAGTCTATGGATGTATTGATGATCCAAATATGCCTAATTTGGAAGAGATTGTCTATTCTGATGATGATGAAGAAGTTAGTGCAGAGGCTGACATGAACAATTTGGTTACAACTGTGCCTGTCAGTCCTATTCTAACTACAAGAGTTCATAAGGATCATCCACTTGAATAAATCATTAGAGATATACATTTAGCACCTCAAACCAGAAGGATGACAAAGAGTGTGACTGAACATGGTATGTTTAGTTCAGTGCAACAGAGAATCAACCATAAAGATTTTCAGAATTGTCTGTTTGCTTGTTTTCTATCACAAGTAGAACCAAAAAAAGTGATTCAAGCTTTGACAGATCCAAGCTGGATAGAAGCAATGCAGGATGACCTTCTACAATTTAAATTACAAAAGGTTTAGACTTTGGTTGATTTACCATATAGCAAGAGGGCCATTGGTACTAAATGGGTGTACATAAACAAGAAAGATGATAGAGGTATTGTGGTTAGAAACAAGGCAAGGTTGGTAGCACAGGGTTACACTCAAAAGGATGGTATAGATTATGATGAAGTTTTTGCTCCAGTTGCTAGGATTGAAGCAATTAGGCTTTTCTTAGCCTATTCCTTATTCATGAACTTCATTGTTTATTAGATGGATGTGAAGAGTGCATTTTTGTATGGCACAATTGAAGAAGAAGTTTATGTTTGCCAACCTCCGGGGTTTGAAGATCCAGAGTTTCCTAACAAAGTTTACAAGGTAGAAAAGGCTTTATATGGTTTACATCAAGCTCCTAGAGCCTGGTATGGGACCTTATCTACCTATTTATTAGAAAATGGATTTAGAATAAGGACTATAGACAAGACTTTGTTTATCAAGAAGGACAAAGATGATATCCTGTTAGTGCATTAGTCAAATTCAGGTCGTTATTTTATTCTCGAGTATTAAATATAATTTTCATTTTTATGTTGAGATGTGAACTCACTATTAACCAGAAGAAATTAGGGTTTACGTTTGCAAATTAAGTAACGTCAACGAAGAACCGGAGAATCCTACGTTAAGTATCGACGTTTATGTTATCGAATTTCCGTAGAAATATCTTTATTACATTTGTTTTTATTTTTCGTGTCTCGTACTATTTTTACATTTTACGAAAAACGACTACAAAACGTACCTTTTTAAATATCGGACTTTGATAATACCCGTATTTACAAAATGTGGGACAAGTTTTTTTATAACTCATCCCACTTATAACCCCTCCCATTGGGGTGGATTCACCAAGGGTGGAGGTGTCCCCTTGGTGTTGATTCTTGCTCCATGCTTGAACACTTGGCACACTTGTTCTAAGCACATATAAGGCTCATCTTTGACCAATTTTCACACACACATCTCATACTACAACTTAAAAATCTGAAATTTCTCTCTTCCTCTCACTCTCTTGACGCCACACACACACCACAAACACCCATTTTTATAAATTTTTGAAGATCAAAGATTAAGCACACTAGTGAATATGACTACCTAGTGTAATCCCTATATTTTTGAGGTGATTTAAAGAGGTTTTAAGAAGGTTTTTATACAAGTTTTGAGGTGAAGTTAAACAAGTTTTATCAAGTTTTTAGGTAATGAAAATGGTGATCTAAAATAATTTGGGTGAAGATCAAAGTTGGGATAGAAGGGTTATATTGTTTTTTTGATCAATTGATCATTATCATCATTTATTTGGGGTAAAACTCTACTTGTTTTCATTATTATTGTATTTTGATTTCTTTATTGAGTATATGTAAATGTATGATATATGATGATCAAGAGGTGAAATTGTCCATGCATGCATAGATCTAGGTTAAAAATGGCTTAATCCACTATTGAAACTAGCTAGAAATCACTAAAAATTATAGGATGATGTTAACAGTAAGTTCTGGAATTTTGAGTAACTTTGAGAGTTGATTTGAATACTCTAAGTTGTAGACAAATGTCTTGTGATCATGTAGCAAATTGGATCCCCATTGGAATGTAAAAATTGAGTAAGTTATGGACAAAACACTAAAACTAGTTGATTCTGACCTTGCTATACAGATGGCACATAAAGTCATACATACGTACTGCGTGGTAAAAAGTTAAAACTATGAGACCTAGATAAAATCATGTAGGTTCTGAACCAGTTGGATGGTCAACCAATTCATTATGGTTTGTAAATGGCATCAAAAATGGTGAAAGTGAGATTTCAGTCCGAATTTGTAACTTGACCTTTATGTATAAAAGTGACCCTATGTATATGTATGACTAAAGATTACTAAAAGAGTTTAAATTGTAAGTGACTTAAATATATGAAGCCAAGCATATAAAAAATATAAAATTTTACCATTTACAGTTTATAAATTATGACTATTTTCGTAAACATAAAAGTATACAAAATTTACTACTATCCGAACACTATACTATGTAAAGCGTTTTGTAACTAAAACCCGAGGTGGTAGGACCCACTTCTTGGGAGTTTTTAAAAGTTAACTTACTGATAATAAACATGTCCCGACCTCGAGAACCCAAAAATTTATAATAAGACTCATTTACAAGCTTAAATGGGCCATAAGGCCTAATTGGGCCACTAGGCCCAATGTATTAAAATAGACATATTGGACTTGGCTTTAAGCCCAACCCACTTGGGCTTAATTAATGGGCTAAGACCTGGTCTTGGGTTAATAATATCAACCTAATAACTTAATGGGCTTGCTTAATGGGCCTATTGGGCTTTTTGGACCAATTTGGACAATACTAGTAAAATGGCTAATAAAAACAAGTTAAAAACCTAGAAAAACTTTAAGTGTGAAATAATTAAATCATTGGGTCATGATCATCATATAAACTACATGTATACATATACTTATTTATTTATGAGTTTTCGTTAAATTTTATCGACTAGAAAAACATAGACCCGTTACAATTTGAGAGTCTTGGTTGATTACGCGCTACTTCTTGAAGTTTTTTATTCATCGATATTCTCGTCTCGACATCACTAAGTGAGTTCATAGCCTCGCATTTTTTTACACTTTAATTGTTTTATAAAACCCGCGAGGGAGATTCATGCTTGTTTTAAAAATCGAAACTCAAGGAAAGATTGTATGCTAGTTGCCTGGATTATTATTATAAGTTAGCTTAACTCGCTAGATAAAAGACCTGCGGAAATCATGAATTGTTAATTATCAGGAAATGGCATACGCTTATACATGGAATAGTACTATTTGGAGGCTGCCACCTCCCTATCGTGGACGACTGGGCTATTGTCAAGCTGTAAGGAATATTACTCAAGGATGCGTTGTATAGAGAATAATATGCACTCATAGCGAGGGTGTATAGTAGGCATACCTTATTGGGAACCCTAACATATTGATATGGTAACGTTTAATGTCATGAGGCTTATAATTAATCCCCTGATATAACTTTGTTTGGCCACATCGTTATATCCTGATGAATATTGAGAAATGATACTTGTGTTCGGAAAATTTTATTGTTTATATATATAAACTCTATGGATTCACTCAACATTATTGTTGACTTTTGAGCATGTTTTATCCTAGTCCTTGAGGTAATCGGCGATGGAGATTTTGGTTAACGCTTATGGAAAAACCAAATGTTTTGAAGGCCCATTAAATAAATGTCATTCGAAGAATATTTCAAAAATGTTGCACGAATTATGAAACGATTTTGGACCTATGATGTAAAATTTTATTTCGAATGAATGTATTTTAAAACGTCTCTTTTTGAGTCGTTTTCTATGCTTGAGTTGTTATATTAATACGTAGCACCCCAAAGGACCCTTCTGCTGAGATGTATAAAAACAAGGGTGTTACAGATTGGTATCAAGATCTTAAGTTATAGAGAACAAAAGATTTTCAAAAGAAGAAAATGAACAAAAGAATTTTTGAAATCTTTTAACTATAACTGTACAAGCGAAATCTCTAAATTACCGATGGACAAGAATGAGAAGGAATTATTTATCGATATATATATGGAAAAATATATATGTTATAATATGAAAATTTCATTTATTTGAATATAAATGTTAATTATGTAATTTTTTAATACTACTACAGAAGATATTATATACTAGCAGATTGTCCTTGGAGAAACCCTAATCATCCTAACGAACCGAACGAAGAAAATCCAGTTATTCCTGAGCCAAACCACGTTGAGGATGCCCATGATCCCAACGAAATGGTTGACATTCCCGATAATGAGGAGTTAGTAGAGTATGATAGGGATGATGAAGAAGATCCCGAAGAATAACCTGAAGAAGAACCTGAGGAAGAACCCGATTGAATAAACCAAAAATAGTAATGGGCATAGGAATCAGTTTGCCTAACATCCTAACCCACAGCCCGATAATATGAATGGTTGGTTAGAGGAGGATGATGATATGAATGAGAATGTTAATAATGAGGATATCGAGGATAAGGATGTTGAGATGGAGGTCGATGAGGATGTGGAGTTGATCTTTCCTTATGAGGTGGAGGGTGACCAAACCCGCCACTAGAGCTGAGTCTTTTGATTTCTGAGCCCTATGCGGAGTCATCTAATTCTGTATCATCTGATTCTGAGTCAAAGGACGAGGAGATTGATGTTGCACCCGAGGTTGATGTTGCACCTGAGGCTACTATTGGGACTTCTACCCAAAAGCCTTATGTTGTTCGCGACTTTCCGAGGGGCTTATATGAGGTAGGAGAGTCATCTTCTGCTCGTGACTTATCATATGTTGGTGGATTGGCACCGTGGGATTTGAGACGTGATTTGGAGACGTCTTGTGCACGAGCTAGACTTACGGAGGCTGAGTTGGGTACATGTCAAGCTGAGATTGCTCTTCTAAAGTCAAAGAATAAGATCGGGGAAAAAGAGAGAGAATTACTTAATCATGATTTGGGAGATGTTGAGCGTACTTTGGGTAATGTTTTAGAGAGGTTGAAGGTGTTGGAGAGTTGGGAGAATGCTACTTTGCAGAAAAGGTTGACTGAGACTGAGACTAAGTTGGCGTGGGCTTATATGGAGCGTGATATTACTGAGAAGAGGTTGCATGAGTCCCGAGTGTGGAATAAGATGTTCTACTTGGATATGGTTCGTATTGGGGCTTTTCCAAAGCCACCATCTGATGATGAAGACACCGAGCGTCCGAGAAAGAAATCGAAGAACTCTACTTTGATGGGGCGAGGGACCTTCTGAGCCACGTTGGACCACCTAGTGACTTTTAGTAGATTAGTTTATCATTTGTAGTATCTTTTGTAAATCACTAACTAAACTGCGATGTCAGTTAGTAGGACTAGTCTTTTGGAGTTGTATAGCATTAGATGGTGACATGTAATGTATGACAATGCAACTTGTAACTTATTGGTGATTAATGAAATGACTCTTTTGTTCTAATTATATGTTGTTTCTTGTTTTACCTTCTTTTCTTGTTCTTCTAAATTGTTCATTTTTGCTTAATACAATCATTGAATGAATACTCATTATGATTTGATTTGTGTTGTAACAGAATCATGGCACCAAAAGCAATGTTCTAAGGATGTTGCGCGAGGTTATTATGGGAATAATTTTCCACATCTATGGCTGAATTTATGGCAAATATGAACCGCAGAGCCGGTGGTGATGAATGTCGGTGGTGCTAGAGCCGGTGGTGGTAGAGCCGGTGTGCTGGAGCCGGTGGTGCTGGAGCCGGTGGTGCTGGAGCCGGTGGTGCCAGACCAGCAGCGCCCGAAATTACTGGGTGTACTTACGTAACATTCATGAAGTGTGAACCACAACCTTTTAAAAGGCACGAGGTAACCGTGGATTTGTAGTGGTTTGAGAAACTAGAATCTGTGTTTCGAATCAGTGATTGCAAGGAAAGGGATAAGGTGAAATTTGCAACTGCTACTCTCTAAGGTCGTGCATTGACTTGGTGGAATGGAAGGATTGCTTCCATAGGAATGATGCTGTAATGGTACTCCCTGGACTGGGTGTGAAAAATGAGATGACTGAGGATTTTGTCATCGAGGTGTGTTGCAAAGGCTGGAGCAAGAATTGTACAACTTGAAGTTAAAAGGGACTGATATTGATGGGGATACCAACCAATTCCATGAATTGGCCTTATTGTGTCCTAGAATGGTGGAGCCTGAACAGGTGAAGGTGGAACAGTATATTCGTGGATTGTCGAAGAATATACGGGGTGATGTGACATCATCGAGGCATACTAGTATTGATGAAGCTGTCTGTATGGCTTATCAGCTCACGGGACAAATAATACAAGACAAAACTGATGAGGTTTCTGAAGGTGAAAAGAGGAAGGGTGAAGGAGATCGTGGTGGTGTGGGGACAATTCGACTGTGATTACAACGTACAAACCAAAGAGACTAATTTGGAGCATTTGACCAATGTTGCACCAAATAACAATGAAGTTTGTCCGCGGTGCAAGAATAAGAAGCATGCTGGGGATTGTTGGAAATGTGGTAAGTGTGGTAAGTTGGGGCATAAGACTGCTGCGTGTTGGAGCCTCGACAGGAAGGATGTGACTTGTTTTAATTGCAATGAAAAGGGTCACCGAAAGAGGATTGCCTATGGTGCAAGGAATAGAACAAGGGGAAATACCGTGGAGCTGTTTACAAGTTGGGAGCGGTGGATGCTCAGCAAGATCTAAAAGTCGTTACTGGTACATTCTTACTCAATAATCGTTATGCTACTGCTTTATTTGATTCGGGTACCAATAATGTGTTAATAGGGTGTACACTTAACCTTTTAAACCGTTCTTTCCCAATCGATTTAATGGTAATAAAACTAGGAAGTTTTGATATCATCATTGGGATGGATTGGTTATCACGATATGATGCTGCTATTATGTGTGGAGAGAAAAAGGTTAGGATTCCCCTGGAAGGTAAGACGTTGGTTATCGAAGGCGATAGAAATAATTCTCGATTGAAGATCGTTTCTTGCATTAAGGCTCAAAAGTATATCGAGAAGGGTTATGAGCTATTCTTAGCTTAAGTAACTGAACAAGAATCAAAGGAGAAGCGATTAGAAGATGTTCCTGTTATCCGAGATTTTTCCAAGGTATTTCCTGAAGAATTACCTGGACTTCCGCCACCCAGGCAAGTTGAATTCCGTATTGATCTTATTCCCAGTGTTGCACCTGTGGCGCGTGCGCCATATCGTTTAACACCATCTGAAATGAAGGAGTTGTCCAAGAAACTGCAAGAGTTGTCGGAGAAAGGTTTTATTTGACCGAGCTCGTCACCGTGGGGAGCTCTGGTATTGTTCATGAAGAAGAAGGATGGATCATTCCAAATGTACATTGATTACCGAGAACTGAACAAGTTGACAATCAAGAATCGATATCCATTACCGAGGATTGATGACTTATTTGATTAGCTGCAAGGTTCTAGTGTTTATTCGAAGATTGATTTACGGTTTGGTTATCATCAACTACGTATCCGCGAGGAAGACATTCCAATTACAGTGTTTAGAACTCGTTATGGACATTATGAGTTTCAAGTAATGCCTTTTGGACTGACTAATGCACCTGCAATATTCATGGATTTGATGAATCGCGTGTGCAAGCCGTATCTTGATAAGTTCGTAATCGTATTCATTGATGACATTCTGATTTATTCCAAAAATAAAGAAGAACATGGTAAACATTTGAAGACTATCTTGAATTTGCTAAGGAGCGAAAAGTTGTACGCTAAGTTTTCGAAGTGTGATTTTTGGCTTGATTCCGTGCAATTCCTTGGCCATGTGATTGATAGTAGTGGAGTTCATGTTGATCCTGCGAAGATCGAAGCCATTAAAAATTGGGCTGCACCGACTACACCAACGGAAGTGCGACAATTTTTGGGTTTGACAGGTTATTATCGAAGGTTTATTAAGGAGTTTTCTCTAATATCCAAACCATTAACTAAACTCACTCAGAAAAATAAGCCGTATGTGTGGGGCGACGACGAAGAGGAGGCATTTCAAACATTAAAGCTAAAATTATGTAGTGCGCCAATATTATCACTACCCGAAGGAAGCGAAGACTTTGTTGTGTATTGTGATGCATCCCTTAAAGGATTTGGAGCTGTTTTGATGCAGCGAGAAAAGGTGATTGCGTACGCCTCTAGGCAACTTAGAAAGAATGAAGAAAATTATACGACCCATGACTTGGAATTGGGAGCGGTGGTTTTTGCTCTTCGACTATGGAGACATTATTTGTACGGCACTAAGTGTACGGTATACACCGATCACAAAAGCCTACAATATATTTTGGATCAGAAAGAGCTAAATATGAGGCAGCGTAGATGGATTGAACTTCTGAGTGATTACGATTGTGTTATTCGTTATCACCCAGGAAAGGCGAATGTTGTCGCTGATGCGTTGAGCAGGAAGGATAAGGAACCAATTCGAGTGCGTGCTTTAGTGGTGACGGTACATAACAATTTACCCGAACAAATTCGAAATGCACAAGTTGAAGCGTGCAAGGAGGAAAATATTAGTGCCGAAGGATTTCGTGGCGAAGGGGAGCCATTTGAAGTTAGATCCGATGGTACGAAATGTCTGAAAGGACGAGTATGGTTACCCTTATTCGGAGGATTGAGGGATCTAATCATGTTGGAATCTCATAAATCAAAATATTCCATTCATCCTGGGTCGGATAAAATGTACCATGATTTGAGGAAGTTATACTGGTGGCCGAATATGAAAGCTGACATTGCGACATATGTCAGTAAGTGCTTGACATGTGCTAAAGTCAAGGCTGAACACCAAAAGCCGTCAGGATTACTTCAGCAGCCAGAAATTCCTGTTTGGAAATGGGAGAGAATTACAATGGATTTCATTACAAAGCTTCCAAGAACACCATCTGGATATGATTCAATTTGGGTCATTGTTGACCGATTGACTAAATCTGCTCACTTTATTCTGATGAATGAGAAGTATAAAATGGAGAGGCTTACTCGATTGTATTTGAAGGAGATTGTTTGTAGGCATGGGGTGCCCGTGTCGATTATTTCGGACCGAGACCCTCGTTTCGCATCAAGGTTTTGGAGATCTCTTCAAAAGTCATTGGGAACGAATTTAGATATGAGCACTGCTTACCATCCTGAAACTGATGGTCAGAGTGAAAGAACAATACAGACATTAGAGGACATGTTGCGTGCTTGCGTGATTGACTTTGGTAGTGGCTGGGATAAGCACTTACCTTTGGCTGAATTCTCATACAATAATAGTTATCACGCTAGCATTAAAGCCGCACCTTTCGAAGCTCTATACGGAAGGAAATGTAGATCGCCTGTATGTTGGAGTGAGGTTGGAGATGCCCAACTCACGGGACCAGAATTGATTCGCGAAACGACAGAGATGATTGTGCAAATCAAGAATCGATTATTAGCTGCTCGTAGTAGACAGAAAAGTTATGCGGATGTGAGACGTAAACCTTTGGAGTTCGAAGTGGGTGACAAAGTTATGCTGAAAGTATCACCGTGGAAAGGTGTTGTTCGATTTGGGAAACGTGGGAAATTAAGTCCCCGTTATATTGGACCATTCAAGATTTTATCAAGAGTAGGTCCGGTGGCATATAAACTGGAATTACCCCGAGAGCTTCAAGGAATACACAATACATTCCATGTGTCGAATTTAAAGAAATGTTTATCAGATGAAGATCTTATCATTCCACTCGACGAAGTAAGGATCGACGAGAAGTTGCATTTCATCGAAGAACCCATTGAAATCATGGATAGAGAAGTGAGACAACGTAAGCAAAGTCGGATTCCTATAGTTAAAGTTCGATGGAACTCGAGTCGTGGACCAGAATATACTTGGGAACGGGAGGATCAGATGTGGAAGAAATATCCTCATCTCTTTGACTTTAATAAGAAGCGAGCAACAAGATGAATTGATCTTCAGGGACGAAGATCCTTTTTAGGGGGAAATGCTGTAACAATCCGTCAATTTTAGGTCGTTATTTTATTCTTGAGTATTAAATATATTTTTCAATTTTATGTTGAGATATGAACTCACAACTAACCGAGAAAATTAGGGCTTGCATATGTAATTTACGTAACATTTACGAAGAACCGGCAAATGCTACATTAAGCATTGACGTTTATATTTTCAAAATGATGTAGATATAATTTTGTTGCATTCGTTTTTATTTTTCGTGTCTCGTACTATTTTTACGTTTTACAAAAAACGACTACAAATCACAAAAACACCAATCCATAAAAATTTTGAAGATCAAATAATAAGCACACTAGTAAACATGAATACCAATCCTTGCATTTTGGTGGTGATTTAAAGGAGTATTCAAGAAGGATTATATACAAGTTGGGGCTGAGATTATAAGGGTTATTATAAAGTATATTGGGTAAAGAAAATGGTGATAAAAAAATATTTTGGGTGAAGATCAAGTTGAAGATTGAAGCTTTGATATTGTTTTGATCATTTGATCATTTTCTTCATATTTCTTGCGGTAAAATCTCATGAGTTTTGTTTATGTTCTCTTTTTATTTTCAATTGTATATGTACATGCATGATGTATGATAATCAAGAATTAAAATGGGCTTTGTGTGTATGAATCTAGGTTAATCATAGCTATTTAAAGAGGTTTTAAAGAAGGTTTTTATACAAGTTGGGGCTGAGATTACACAAGTTTTTATAAAGCTCATTGGGTAAAGAAAATGGTGATCTAAAATAATTTGGGTGAAGATCAAAGTTGGAGTAGAAGGGTTATATTGTTTTTTTTTATCAATTGATCATTCTCATCATTTATTTGGGGTAAAACTCTACTTGTTTTCATTATTATTGTATTTTTGATTTCCTTATTGTATATGTAAATGTATGATATATGATGATCAAGAGGTGAAATTGTCCATGCATGCATAGATCTAGGTTAAAAATGGCTTAATCAACTATTGAAACTAGCTAGAAATCACTAAAAATTATAGGATGATGTTAACAGTAAGTTCTGGAATTTTGAGTAACTTTGAGAGTTGATTTGAATACTCTAAGTTGTAGACAAATGTCTTGTGATCATGTAGCAAATTGGATCCCCATTGGAATGTAAAAATTGAGTAAGTTATGGACAAAACACTAAAACTAGTGGATTCTGACCTTGCTATACAGATGGCACAAAAAGTCATACTTACGTACTGAGTTGGTTAAAAAGTTAAAACTATGAGACCTAGATAAAATCATGTAGGTTCTGGATCAATTGGATGATCAACCAATTCATTATGGTTTGTAAATGGCATCAAAAATGGTGAAAGTGAGATTTCAGTCCGAATTTGTAACTTGACCTTTATGTATAAAAGTAACCCTATGTATATGTATGACTAAAAGATGTACTAAAATGAGTTTAAATCTGTAAAGTGGACTTAAATATGAAGCCAAGCATATAAATATATAAATTATACCATTTACGGTTTATAAATTACGACTATTTTCGTAAACATAAAAGTATACAAAATTTACTACTACCCGAACACTATACTATGTAAAGCGATTTTTGTAACTAAAACCCGAGGTGGTAGGACCCACTTCTTGGGAGTTTTTAAAAGTTAACTTACTGATAATAAACATGTCCCGACCTCGAGAACCCGAAAACTTATAATAAGACTCATTTACAAGCTTGAATGGGCCATAAGGCCTAATTAGGCCACTAGGCCCAATGTATTAAAATAGACATATTGGACTTGGCTTTAAGCCCAACCCACTTGGGCTTAATTAATGAGCTAAGACCTGGTCTTGGGTTAATAATATCAACCTAATAACTTAATGGGCTTGCTTATTGGGCCTATTGGGCTTTTTGAGCTAATTTAGACAATACTAGTAAAATGGCTAATAAAAACAAGTTAAAAACCTAGAAAACTCTAAGTGTGAAATAAATATGTTGCAAGAGTATGATCATCATATAAACTACATGTATACATATACTTATTTATTTGTGTGTTTTCATTAAATTTTATCGACTAGAAACTTAAGACCTGTTACAATTTGTATAGGTCTCGGTTGATCGACGCGCTTACACCCGAAGTTCTTATCTATTGATATTCTCATCTGACATCACTAAGTGAGTTCATAGCCTTGCATTTTTACACTTTAATTGTTTTATAAACCCGTGAGGGAGATAACATGCTTGTTTTTAAAATAGAACACAAGGGAGATTGTATGCTAGTAGCTTTTGATTATTATAAGTTAGATTAACTCGCTAGATAAAAGATCCGCGGAAATCAAGAATTGTTAATTGTCAGGTAATGGCATACGCTTATACATGGAATAGTACTATTTGGAGGTTGCCACCTCCAATCCGTGACGACTAGCTATCGTCTCGTGTCGGGAAAATGACACTACGGATGCGTTGTATAGAGAATAATATGCACTCATAGCGAGGGTGTATAGTGGGCATTTTGTATTGATATGGTAACGTTCGATTCATGAGGCTTATAATAATCCCCCTATAACGTTGTCTGGTCCACATCGATATATCTTGAAAATTTTGAGAAATGATACTTGTGTTCGGAGATTAGATGTTGGGAACCCCAACATATTTTTATGGTTTTTATATATAAACTCTATGGATTCACTCAACATTATTGTTGACTTTTAGCATGTTTTATCTCAGGTCCTTGAAGGTAATTCGATGATGGAGATTTCGGAGAAGATATTGAAATAAATATCTTGAAAGGCCCATTTAAATAATCTCCTACGGAAGTTCAAGCTTAGTCTTGAGGTTAATGTGGTACTTCAGCCACATTCCATTGTACTGAACTGATTTTTTGGTGTAATATAATATACCAGGGAGGATTGAATCCCTTTAACCAAAAAAAGGCCCATTTAAATAAAATCATTTGAAGAAAATATTTGAAAACGATGTATTGATTGTGAAAACATTTTGGGACCTATGTTGTAAAACTTTTACTTCGAATGAATGTATTTAAAAACATCTCTTTTCGATTCGTTTTCTATGCTGAGTGTTTGTATTAAGCCGTAGCACCCCAAATGACCATTCCGCTGATATCGATTAAAATGGGGTGTTACAGGTTAGCTTATAAATCTGCAATTGTACTCTTATTATTTTTATGAATGAATTAATATAACTTCTTCTCCGAATCTCTCTATCACTGATTTACTATTTCATATCACACACTAACCGATCCTCATCGAAAGCTATTCTTAATCCCTAGCTTTCCTCGTGATTAGAGGATTGATTACCAATCGAGCTTAGCTTGGTCTTAATCAAATCCGAACCGTATCATAATTCTATATGGAAGATGGTATCAAGATAGTGGGGATTCAATGACTATCCAAAACGACTTCATAACTTAATATATATCTTGGGCTGACACGATGAAATTTAGACACTAAAACTGAAATATGCTTCGATGTGGTCATTTAAACTACCATGTAGATCTTATGGAGATATAGGAATCGTGTTTACTTGAATATGAAGCGTCCTAGTATAGGAACTATACGCTTGGTGAGGATATAAAGGTTCTTGTGTTCTTGGTTTGATATAAAAAATGGATTCCCTTATGGATCGATTGGATACGTAATCCTATTCTTGCTTGTAAAAACTCATTGCGATATGTGTTTTCCTCCTCTAGCATCTTGCTAGTGTGAGTTCTTCATCAAATTGCCATTCAAAAGAAGAAAAAAAGTAAATCGTGTATGATTTTTTTTCTAATAATGGGTAACATGTACATGTGTTTATATGTTTGTACAGTTCAGAAAAATCTATAAATATGTCTGTACCAAGAGTTTTAATCACCTATTTTCAGATTGGCAATGAGCGTGGAAATGAAAGGTACTTGTTCTAAATCATGTTCCAAGTTATCCTTCTGTATTGTACTTCAGCTTAGGTGAAAAATTCTAATTTATTACTACCTCTGGATTCGTGAGTTGTTATTCCAAAATAATAAATCATCTTGAATGAACTCCCATCACAAATAAAACGATGCATTATTGTATAAACTGAATTATCTTGGTATCTAGTGTTTGACATTCCTTCAATCAACCGATTCTCTTGTAGTTTATCCAGTTTATGTACATAATTGAAAAGGTTTAGGTGCAAAGAACTAACAACTAGGGGAGGAAACATACCAAATTAATATTTAAACATTCTGTGTTTTTTTCATCAAGCCAATAATTAGTTTTTTTAATAATTGGAACAAATCAAGTGATATCTAAATAAAATAAGTAAAATTGCCAATCATGAACACTAAATAATTATACATTCCATTCTTAAGTATGATACCTTGTACGTGAACACCCAACAAGTTGACATTTATTTTCAACTTCCTTTCCTTTCTTTTTTATGAGAAAGAAGGAATATGAATTTCTTATAATCGCAACATTTTTCAAACTATAAGACAAGTGATAGTGTCCATCTGTCATTAAATGTTTAACTTATGTGAGTAAGACTTTAAGGGGCCGTTTGGTTCACAGAATGTTTTTGAAGGAATTGTAATCTTCAGAAGGAATTGTAATTTGATGTAATTGTAATTCAATGAATTGGAATGTGTTGTAATTGTAATGTGTTGTAATTGTAATTGATAAAATCTGTGGATGTGTTTGGTTGACTCGCAACGTAATGTAATTCAATTTTTTTTACCAAAACTAAAAAAAATAATATAATAATAAAAATAATAATAATAATAAATAGTAATATTAATAATTATTATTATAAGAAAAAATTATAAAATAACACATAATAATAATAATAATAATAATAAAATAATAAATAATAATATTAATAAATAATAATACTGATAATAATATGAATAATAAATAATAATTATAAATAATATTAATAATAATAAATATTAAATAAATAATAATATAATAATAATAATAATAAAATTAATAAAAAATAAAATAAAATAAAATAAAAAATAAATAAAATAAATAAATAAAATAGAAAAATAAAAAAATAAAAAAATAATAATAAATAACAAATAATAATAATAAATAATAATAATAATAAATATTATTATTAATAAATAATAATGATAATAATAAAATAATATAAAAATAATAATAATAATAAAAATAAATAATAATAATAATAATAAACATTATTATTATTATTATTATTATTATTATTATTATTAATAATAATAATAATAATAATAATAATAATAATAATAATAATAATAATAATAAATATTGATGATTTAAAGTATAAAATACTGAATTACAACGTAATTCAAAACTTTTCATCCAACATCCTATGTAATCTGAATTCCCTCTCTTAATGTAATTATAATGACTGAATTACAATTACAACGCAAACCAAACAGCCTACGTAATGTAATCCGAATTACAATTACAACCTTTTTGTCAACCAAATAGGATTGTGATGTAATTCAGATTACAATTACATCACATTACGTTCAATTACGGCGAACCAAACACCCCCTAAGGTCTTTTCCTAGATAAAAAGTCACTAACAAATGCAATACTTCAGGCTATCCTTAAGCAAATTTTCATAAGACTTACTGAATGAAATTTATTTTTTGGTAAAAGGTTTTACACCCGGTAAATATATTACTATAAAAAATGATTAAGTACATATAATGTGAGTGAATTTACACATCTCAACTCGTTACATAGGCGGTAAATCTTAGATCATAAAGACACAACTACCTCCATTAAGAAAGAAATACAACTAACCACTAAAATACATTTGACCCAAAACTTAACAAATTATAGCTAACGTTTAATTTGACCATGAAGACTAATATCAAAAGCATCACATAAAGTTAGTTGTTATTTCGTTAAGTCTTCGCGTTCCTCATGATCGTCATATGGGTTATCATCATAATCATCTTTCCAATGCTCATATAAACTCTTCCTCCTCGTTCCACCTTCGCATTTTTAAAGAGCCTCTACCCTTATAACCTTTCGATGCCATGAAACTCGTAGTTTCATTATCATCCTCTTCCACGTCATTCTTGCTATCATTTTGCTCTTGTCTAAGTTAACATGTTTACTATTTCATACTTTCACGGCGTCACATTTCGATTTAACTGAATCACTTGGAGCAACCCCAATATCCTTTTCATCCATATTAAGAACATTAAACGGATTTGATGTCACAATTTTCATACCACTTTAACTAGCAACGTCAACCATAAATTTTGAACCAGAATTATTATTACTACTAACCTTATTGGAATTCGTATCTTTCAGTTGCGCCTGCCTATTATCCGTCTTCTTAACAATCGTAGTTTAATCATGTCTGTAGAAGATGCGAGACTTTGGACCACCAGGTAAACCTCTAACAACTTGGCTTTGTGTCTTCACATTCACATCGGTTACAGTTTTCTTAGGACACTGGTCCAACGAATGACCAAATACCTTACAAGTTGATCATCTAGTCGATTTTCACAAATACTTAATTCAACTTGAATAGAATGGAATAAATATCCATTACCTTCAATTTTAGGTACTACCACAACAAAAGTGTCTTTTAACTCAACATCAGCATTCAGATCAATCTTTGTTCTCGCGAAACTGGACCGTCCCATGATTCCATACACATTGAGGCTGTATAAGTATCTAACATGAATGTGGTACCAAGTTTTGTAGCAATGACACTCAATCCTTCCTACGTGAATGCCGTGATTGGGACATCATGGAGTTTAACCAATACCGATACATTCTTCAAGTCTTTCTTAAACACATTCGCCAAAGGAGACCACTTGCGAAGAACCAATGACACATTACGTATCTGATGACATCAAATAACGTCACATTTATACCATCATTTATCCCGAATAAACTAACCACTTTTGTATAATTATTGTAAGAATGTGTACTTAATTGCTTAAAAGTGTTATTTGCAGTAATTGAGGAGTGTTTTGTGAAGACATGCTAAAAGGCGCATATTTTGGAGCTAAAACGAAGACATTTGAAGATTACTCATTTATGACCAGTACGCCGTATCCAGGAAAAGAGATACGGCGTATCAGCGCCAAGTCTTCACAAGAAAACGCGTATTCACAATTCCTAATACGGCGTATCCACCTTCTGCCATACACCGTATCCATGAAGATAACTATTCAGAGATACGAAGATATTTATATTTTAGGAATGTATATTGTATTGATTATAAACTTTGCGCGCACTCCAAGGGATACATCCTAATACGCCGTATTGGCCTAGCCCAATACGGCGTATCCATGCTTTTTCAGAGGTTATAAATAGAAGACTCAGAAACGAGTTTTCGATGTGCAAAATCATATTTTTCATACCATACACATAAAAGACGATTTTATTAAGAGAAGAAGAGAAACCAAAGGTCAAGCATCGATCACGATTCCATAGAAGACACCGTGTAATTTCCTTACTCTTGTAATCATTTAATTTTTGGTATCGTTCGGTAAAACGTTTAGTTTATCTTGGTTAGTTGATCACGCTTGTATAATTACAATGGTTATGGGCTAATACCCTTGGGTATTAGCCATCTTTATAAAGATTTAATGTTTGGTTTGTTTTAAAATCGATTTTCTTAATTTATCGTTGAGAGTTTAATTATGTTTATCACATGATACTTGTCTACGTGTTTGAATATGTGACCTATCATTCAACTGGGTCTAGTTACGCATAATAAGTGAGCTAGATACTTGGATATCTCTTCATATCGTGTTTTATATTACTGGACCAATAGGATCACAAATAACATTTTGTCTTTGTCTTTAAATTAAGAGCTTAGTTGGACCGGCAGGTGACCCGTAATGTTTCAACAAGTATGTTCTTGATTAATCAATAAAGATTTGAATAGTAGACTACCAGTATATAAAATACCGTCAAACAGTAAGTGGGTAAAGTCCCGATGGGCAAGGGTTTATCTAGATCACCATTGCTATAATCCCTAGATAGATTATAATTAAACTAAAGGATGCTTTATGCGGATGCGTTAATTGTGACAAGATTCAACGTGTCTAGGTCTTAAGATGATGTCCCGCCTAAGTCTTAAGAATGATATGCCGCTTCGAGATAAGAAATCATTGCACTAAATAAACAATATAGCTAATACAGTTTTCTATTATTTGGCCTGTACAGCTCTTTTATCTTTTGATTGTTTTCTTGCTTGTTTATTGTGTTTAGAATTGATTATTGTCACCATAAAACCTGTACCAATCTCTCAGGCTGAAACCCCCTATATCCGTTAGAAGCGTATATAGCATAGGTTTAACAAGTAATTAGAATTAACTTAACTAGAGTAATTAAAATATTGATAGATTATAAGGTTAACAATCTTGCTCTTAGTGTTCGACACTGTAGGTCCTTGGTTTAGGATCTGACTAGCCTTCGTAAGACAATAGACAACTTGGATAAATCCAAATCAGCTATATGAGAGACACTGACTATGAATTATCAAGTGTTAATGCGGAATCTTAACACAAGAGTAAAGAAGAAACGACAATACTAATTTACTATAAAGCTCTATGCTTCTATATATTTCTCAAACTCACTCGTACATATCATTGTGCCTTAGGGTTCCTCTTATACACCAAGGAAACCCTAATGGGCTTTACAAACGTCAAAGGATAATACATATCCTTTCCTAAGATATCTCCTAAGATATCTCTAAGATAACTATACTATTCTGTTTGATAAACAGACTTAACTATAAACAGTACTAACTATGACCAGTACTAACTATGACCAGTACTAACTCTAACCAGTACTAACTTAGTACTGCCAGACTTAACTTAGTACTGCCAGTATTAACTCAATACTAACAGAACTAACTATAACTACCAGACTTAACTGTTATACTACCAGTATTAAGTCTGTTACAATCTATTTTCCCAACAATCCTCCCCTAACTTGATCTTCACTTGTGAACTTCAAGTTCCTTCAAAACATTCTTGATCTTTACTTTAAACATTTTAAGCTTTCTGAGGATGTTGTAAATAGAATTCTTCAAGTTGTTCTTGATCTGCAACACTTCCTAGGCTCTCTTTTTATCTTGGCAGCAACTATTCTTTCAAAGCTTTCTCCAGCCCAATCCTCAATATCAGCAACATTGACAATTTTGTACATCAAATCATAAAGTTTCAGTCTATTCTCATCACTTCCAGGTGTGTTAACTCCTGTGAGAGGTGAATCATTGAAAATTTTAAATGGATTTGATGTCTCTTTACCAGTTAGCCATTTACTCTGGAGTAGTCAGTCCTTTGGCCACCAGAAATGTGCATGTCCATGGTAACGAAAACCTTTCAAACGCTCAGTACTTGAAAACATTGGGTGAGTTGAATACCATATGATTTTTGGCAAACCATTACACATAAACGGATTTGATATCCTCTACCTGTAGCCGTTTGCTCGGGCTAGTCAATCTTTGGCACCTAGAAAAGTAAATGCATGGTTGGATTGATAACCATGGTCCACTCGTTTGTACATGAAACTTAGTGAGTTGATAAACCATCCACTTTTTTGGTAAAGTGTCAACATCTAATATGGATTTTGCAATTTTGTCTTTACCATAAAGCCATATCTTATGGACTAGTTATGGGGTTTTCCACAGCCTTTACCACAAGCATAAACTTGTCGGCTAGTCAACTCTTACACTTAACAATATGGTGATTGAAAACCATCCAACTATTGCAAGTTGTCAACCATAAGAACGGATTTTGAGAAGTCTTTACCATGACCGTTTTGCTCCTGACTGAGCCCAGTTCTTATGTTGAATAGACATGGTGAACTGATAACCATTTGATGTGTTAGTGCAAAGCACCTTTACCAAGTGTTATCCTTCTCATCTCTATCCTAGACTTCTAACTTTACAAACTTCACTACTTCCTAATACCAGCTTGCTTTTCCATCATTTTTAACATTTTGTAGCAATTTTCATCTGGCTTTCCTCCTTGTAGTTTCTTATCTAACATGGCTTTACACATCTTAGCAAATAATGGATATGCTCTTTCAATCAACATATATACATCCATAGACTCTAAGTTCAAGCAATGTACTCTACAAGACTCATAATATCTCCAACTTATGATCTTTTGATGTCCTGCTTCACTCCATATAGGATCTGTACTAAGGGGTTCTTCAAACATATTCTTCAAATATTTCCAAAATACCCGGCGGGGGGGGGGGGGGGGGGGTGGGGGGGGGGGGGGGGGGGGGGGGCACCCCGCTCGAGTTTCGTCCTCTGTCCAGTCATCCCCATATTTATTCATTACAATCCTATACAACTCAGTAAGATCATCTTTAGATATAGACTTCATCATAACACCAAAATTGATGTACACTATGTCAGTTCCATCTTCCCTAACTATTTGGTATACTCCTTTTTCTCCTTGCTTGATAATCTTATATGTGGCTATACTGGGTGTTTTCATAGCTACAGGAACATGATTAATTGGAGTTTTAGTACCTATGACAGACTCTTCTTGCTCACCAACTTCAGCGGATCTCAGAGTCATCTTTATCAACACTGTATGCAATCCTTTTCCTACCATCTGTTTCCGTCTCTTTCCAGAACTCTTTGTTTGCCCAGACATCCTTTGCTTCATCATCTTTATCATCTTTCAATCTTTTTGGAGTCTTTGTCTGAAGCTCTTCACCAAATCTTTTCAAACTTGCTTTAGTAGCTTCAAAACTTATTGGTGCAAAGGACTCAACCTGTTTCACAAGCTTGTCAAATTCCTTCTTGACTTCCTCAAAACTCAAATTCTTCAGCTGAGATAATTTCCATGTCCCTGATCTTCAAAAAATTCACATATAGTCTACACTGTGGTTTGGTCATGGGCTTATTTCTTTTAGCTTTAGCTCTTTGTTCTGCAAAGTATTTCTTCCTTTGATTGACAAGATCAACCATTTTCTTTGCAAAATCCTCTCCTTGTGCTTCACTTCCTAGCATGCTTTTCGACAACTCAGCATTAGCTTCAAGCTTTGCTCTAATTAAATCCCAGTCTTCATTTGTATAATGCTGAGCTTCAAACTGAACTTGAGCTTTTCTTTTCTTCTGTTGCTCATTCAACTCTTCTTCTTCTGCAATTCTTTGTGCTAAGAGTGAATCCAAATGTACTTGCTTAGCCACCTCTTCTCTTTGCTCAGTATCCAACCTAATTGCTTCAGCAAGGCTAGCTTCCTCTTGTAAAACTTGTTCTCTTGACTTCTTTGGAGTTTCCTCACTGATCATGGGAGCTTTTCCTTCTCTTTGTCCTTTATCAGCACCAACAGCACCAACTTGTTCATTACCAGTACTAAGTTTTTCATCACCCGTATTAAGTTCAATACTGCCAGTATTAACTCCACTAGCAGTATTAACTTGTTCAGCACTAGCAGTATTAACTTGTTCATCACTAGCATCAACTTCTTCTTGAAAATCTAAGCTTGAGACTACTTTCTTTCTCTTAGCCTCTTTTCTTCTCTTGTATCTCATTCCCTTGTCAATAGACCTTGGCTCTAAAGATGCAACCTTGGAAAGAGTTTTGGCTACTTCAAGAGTGTTTGGACTTATGTCATCCTCTTGTTCCTCCCCTGAAGCATGTACCTTTGTTGTAGGAGGAGTAACCAAGCCTTGTACTGAAGAAGCTAGAGGATCATCTTGACTTTTCCTCCCCTGAACCTCAGGTTCTTCTTCCTCTGAATCTGTCAAAACCAAATTCCTCCTTTTCAAAAACCCTTCCATCTTCTTCACCTTCTTGACTAACTTCACTATGGCATTTCCCATGGTCAGCTTGGTTTGTTTAAGATCCAACTCCAGGCTGTCAATTCTTGATAACAAGTTAGGAACTGCTTGAAGTAAATCATCCATAGGCATTTGACTTGGAGCCTGTTCTTGTGGGGGTGAGAAGTGTTGGTGGACAGGAGATGATTCCTCATAAGTATGCTCAAATGGTGTAGGTTCAGTGTCAGGTATTTGTGTAGGTGAAGGGATAGGTGGTGGTGTAGGTGTAGGGATAGGTGGTGGTGTAGGTGTAGGGATAGGTGGTGGTGTAGTAACAGCTGGAGGAGATGATGTGGAGGGTACTGGGGGTGTTGATGATGATGGTTGGGATGGAGCTACAGCATCATGAGCTTGTCCTGCATTTGGGTTAGTAGCCACAAGTAACATAGAAGGCAATAAAGGTCTTGGTGCCCCTCGAAATCCCCTTTTCATGTTCCCAAATATCTTTTTGGTCAGGCTAACAGCTAAATAAAGGTGTTTGTCTTCCGTTTGAATATTTAAGATCATTTGCAGAAATCGTGGATACATCAAAAACTTTGTCTTGCTTTTCAAATTTGCCACCATACCATCAAAAATAAGTTTTGAAAAGTTATAAACTCTACCAGTGGATAGACAGACCAAAGCAGTAGCAATATTGCTACCAAATTGATCCCATCCACCACTTTTAGGGCTTATGCAGTGTAAAAGATGGTGGACTAAGTATCTCCATTGGGGTGTGAAAAAACTTTTCCAAAAAGTAAAGGTTCCATCATACGCCATATCTTCCTTAATGGATACGGCATATTGGTCTTCAGAATAGCAATCATCAAAATATCTTCATTTAAGCTCCAAAATGTGTGCCTTTTGCTAATATTCACCAAGTACTCCATAATTACTACAATTCTCAAATATAAACGATTAAGTAACAATTCTTTGCAATAATTATACAAAATGGGTTAGATGCATGGGATAAATGATGCTATAAAATAGACGTTATTTGATGTCATCAAATATCCCCCCACTTGAATCCTACTTGTCCTTAAGTAGCCTTTAGAAGTTTATAAAAATGTATCCCTAAGGATATTTTCTGTTAAAGCATTTATTTGATCTTGTTACAAGTACACAACCAAACACCTCACGAAATAAGAAGATGAAAACACTCAAATTACTCAATTAATCTATGTGGTAACATGTAACTAATTCGCTCAATTACTCGGTCATGACGAGTATTCTATCATAAGCATGGCAAGGATACACATCTACACCGCTAAAGCTAAGGAGTAACAAGTTTATAAAGGCAAATATGGTTTTGTATGAGAAGGCTTAGGGTTGATTACTCTAACTAATCTTTATCGATACCAATATTCTAGGAGGGCGACAAAGACCACACATACATACCCGTAACGACGGGATAGACACATGTGACTGTTCACTCCCACCTCGAGTAAGCTAAAGAGTAGGAATAGTAGAATAATATAAGGTATGGATCTTCTAACTTTCACCAATAGTAATAAACCAACAAGGCAACTCAGACATGCATACATGGCCGTAACGACAGAATAGACATGCATGCTCGATCACATCCTCATTCGCGTAAAACCCATGGTTATTGATTAGGAAAGGGAATTAATTTGGTGTTAAATAAAAATTAAAAAAGAAATAGATTAAGTCTAAAATACAAGTTGCTAGATGGTCAGCGCGCGAGCTCACCCCTTAAAACCTATCTATATATGACATAAATACACCAAGGGACGAAATCACGCGAGATCAAGAAAACCGGAAGCAGTATAGAGTGTTCCCGGGTCGTTATGTCCCAACGAGGCTAGAAATGGATTATCGAAGAACGATTGATGATTGGTGTTTGAATGTAACAAGGAATGTTTGTGAATTAATACTGAAAGCAAATGCACATAAAATTTAAACAAGAACATAAACTAGAATAAGCATAAAAGCTAGAAATAGCAAAAACACTTAAAACTTTTACGCAAAGGCACAAATAAGCTCTAATTAGCTTAAGACAGACAAATAAGCTAATCTAAATCTAAATAAGCAAATTAAGCATGCAATTAAGCTAAATTAAACAAGAGAAACACAACAGTACTAACAACAGTACTACCAGTATTAACTACCAGTACTAACTTAAAGTTAGTACTGCTAGTTATAAGTTAGTACTGTTAAGTTAAGGTTAGTACTGTTAGCCTTAACAAAACACAATTAAACAGGAAATAAGCAAATAAGCTAAAACAGGAGGTTAACTACCCAAAATAAGCACTTAAGCATAAGAATAAGCAACCAGAATGGACTATAATGATAAATAAGCTAGAAAACTAAAACTGATTAACTCTTAAAATTATTTTGAAAAGACAAATAAGTTCTACTGAAAACAGTACACTAAAATAAGCTTAATCTACTCTAAAAATCTAAAGAAATCTTAAACAAGCTGAAATAATAAGCTGATAAGCTAAAATGACCTGTCAGTACTAACAGTTTTAACTGACAGTACTAACTTGGAGTTAGTACTGCTAGTGTTAGTTAGTACTGCTACCTTTGAAATCCAAGAAAATGAACTAGCAGTACTAACTTGGAGTTAGTACTGGTAGTGTTAAGTTAATGCTGTTCCAAAAGTTAACTAGCAGAACTAACTTAAGGTTAGTACTGTTAGTTGAAAATACCCCTTAAAAATCATTTTTCTTTCAAATTTAAATAAGCACTTAAATTAAGCTTATGATTTAGTTAGCAGTATAAACTACAACCAACAGTTGTATTAATTAAAATAGCAGGGGTTTTTCTGCTATAGATAAGTAAGCAAGAAAAAGAGAGACTTACTACACCCTTGCTCAAAACAGGGTCAAACAATGAATCTACAAGCTCTAGCTTGCATAGAACAAGCTAGTGAGAGTCTATAAGCCCATCCAAAACTGGCTTATCATCCATAACATAAGCTGAGGTATATTTGAGAGTGATTGGTGTGATATTCTCTTAACTACTTAACCTTTTAAGTTCACTTAGTTAAAACAGTTTGTAAACAAGCTGTATTGAGAGCTTTTGAACATAAAACAACTCAATTCAGAAACATAACACTTGGGATTATAAAGTGACTTTAAAAACTTAAACTTGCATTAAAATTTGAAAGTGTTACAAGCTGAAAGTAAAAACTGTAAATAACTGAAAATAAGCTAAGTTAAATTAAAAACTAAAAACTAGATTCTACTCCTCCTGTTTTTTTTCAAAGCTTACCAAGAAGCTTCAATATATATAGCCGAAGTATTGGACTTGCATCTTGTGCTCATTTTTTTCTGGAGTGATAAAACCATGTGTGCTTAGGTGTGTGAGGAGAGACTAGAGCAAATCCCAGCCTTGATTTCGATTTGAGTTTATTTGGGGACAATCTCTAGCCATAGAAGATGCTTTGGGAATAGGAGAGGGATTCGCCAACATGCGTACTTTATATGCTGGGGGAATAATAGTAGGGTGATGAATGATTTCCGTAGGATGCTGAGTGATTTTGCAGGCAGATGTATGAGGAGTCAAAACAGGGTGCGGGCTGGTTTTGGTATTGGGGAGAACAAGTTATACAAGTTGGGTTGTACAGAGAGAGTTGGAAGATGATTAAGGAGAATGTTTAGAGTTTCGTGTACAAGAAAAGCCCCTCCACATCTTTCTTCTTTTCATTTCCTTTTTCCCTTTCTTTCTTTTATAAATGAACTTTTCCAAATTTGCATAATCAGCCCTTGTGGTTTATATAATAATATAACTTAGGGGTTTGGCATTTTTGACCCCTCAAGTTATATTTTTACTTTTGCTTTTATCTTCTTCGAGTTCGACTTGTCTTTGATTGGGCTTTCGTCTTCCACACACCTTTTCCTCCCGTGTCCGTTTGACGCTTTTTGTTGGTTGTTTCGTTCTTTTTGTGAGATATCGTTCCTTGCACAATACAAATGCAAACATACAAATACAATGTATTTTTGGTATGTTTTTAGTCGTTTAAGATCGTTTAGAATGGAAAATGGTATGTGTAACTAAACAACATATCAACCCTCCCTTTCGTTATTTGATAACAAATAACAAGTCCTGTTGTTTTCCCCGTGTTGCTTCCACTTGCACCAGGTGTGTATTTTTCTGTTGTTCAAGCAAGCATTAGTAGTTTGTCTCCCTGAACAGGTTGCACAATTTCTGTTTCCATCATAGATGGTAGCTGGTGACGAGGTTTTAAACGAATTTCCTTTAGTGAGGTGTGGTAGCTAGGGATACGGGATGTGACAAATGCAGAGTTAAGAAATGACATCATGTGATTAAATTAGCACTCATTGGCATCATCCCCTTTCTGGACACACTTGGAACAAAACTAGACTAGAGTCTGTTTGGAAAATTCAGTTGTTGCTGTTGATAGACTGTGGAGATAATTCATTGTTGGATTGATGGTTGTGGAGAATAAACCGTTGTGGTGACTGATGGATGATACTCATTTGTTGGCATAGTAATTGTAAAGAGGTGTGATTTGATTGAAGTTGTGAATTTGTTGAAGTTTGATAAAGTGATGTGCCAAGTTGTTGAGGATCTGATATTGGTGAAACGTGACGTTAAGATAGAGACTTGTGGTGTGTGTGTAGATGAGATTGTAAGCTGGCTGAGTTAATTGTGTGAGATGCAACTAAAGCACAGAGGCATCGGGCGTTGCGTTTCATACCATCAACCTGACTTTATTTGCTTGTCTTTCATGTTGTTACAAGGTAAGCATGTAAGCTTGGGGCAGGTTGATTCAACATAGGTAGTGTGACAAGCTCTATTGAACAATTTAACATCAGTCACAAATTTGACTCCATTATCTAGGAGACGTGTTTATAGGAACTTTGGTGTTACTGAAACTGCTCCAATGACATCTTGTAAATTGTTAATATCATTGAGTACCAGAGTAAACCTCAAGTCAGATACTTTATGTAAACGTCTCTCCTTTCTTGTATAGTGAACTTATCGAATTTCATCATACAGCTTGCCACTCACGTCTTGTTTTGTTTAATGAGTTTCCTTTCTTAGCGTTTAATCTTCCTCCCAAGATCTTTGCCACCCGATGTAGACTCACAATGAGCATAGATTTCAGTGGTAGGCCTTGTAAGACATGATGTTTATAGTTTGAAGATTTTTTTTTTTTTTGATATTTTTTTATTATTTTTTTTTTCTTTTTTATTGTTTTATTTTTTTTTTTATCGCAATCTGCTTTGAAAAACAATTCGGTTTCCAGCTGGGAGTCAGTTCACATATTACCTTAAGCCTTGTTACTCCATCCTCAGTGGATTGAAGGCAAACAAGTGGTCCTTTTTCAACAGATGCTTAGAAATCATCTTCCATGTGGTCTAATTCTTACTCACGTATGAAAGTTCCATTATGCTTTTCCTTGGAATCATACAAGGTTTTTCACGCATCGGTGGTTTGTTGTCTCACTCCAGAAATTGAACGTACACTTATCTGCAGAGGTCATCATTTGTGTATAAAAAGATTCAGATGATCCGATCGGTCGTAGAAAAGAAATTGTGTTTGGTTATGTGATTTTGTAGTCTGAATCAATCTACACGGGATTTTACAATTTCTTGACAAACTGGAAAAACAAGTGTTTGTTTTCACGGGATTTTTCAGTCAGAAATAACCGTATAATTATAAAAATAAGTTGTTAAGTTTAAACTTAAAAAAAATTTGGCTTTCACTAGTGCGAAAAATTTAGCTGGTTTCGCCCTAATCGTTCGGGTCCAAACTCGTTCGTCAACTAGTTCGTCCTAACTCGTACTCGTCATCTAGTTTCGAGTTCCTCCTATTGTTCCGTTAACACATAGTTTACAGGCGGCACAAAGATTAATCGTTCGGGTCCAACGTTGAGTAAGCTAGTTCTGCGATCCCAAGAAGAATAAGCTCGTTGGTTCATGCTAGTTACCGGTTCCTAAAGCTAAAACGCGCTCGTTCGGTTCGAAACCTCAATAATCTACTTCGGTTCTTCTCGTTCGGTTCCAACACTAGAAATCTCGTTCGGTTTCTAACTAGTACGAAACCCAAATTTTCAAAACTAAAAAAAACACGATTTTTAATGGTTTTTAGCAAAAAATTCTTGTACAACTAGTATTACTAACCCTATAGGAACAATAAAAATGAAAACTTTAAGGTTTTTAAGCCAAAAAATTTGAATCACTAATTTGCTCTTTGTAAAGGTTTTTGAACACAAATCAAACACAAAAACTAAACACACCACTCCATGGCTCTTGATACCAATTGTAGAATACTAGTAATCTAAGATCAAACCAAGAACAATAGTGAGATGTGGGTTGTGATGTTAGAGAGAGATTGGATGGAAAATGGATGAATTGTATAAATGAGATAATGGAAAAATGGAACAACCAACCCTCTCCAAGACTAGGAGAGGGACTTATATAGTTCTAATCTAATCATGATACTAACTACGAGCTAAGACTTGTTACAACTTGGAAGTGACCGACACTTTTCGTGTTTCCAACAACGTTGGTTTATTTTGATATTCTATATTGGTGTTAATTACTAGATTTTATGTTTGATTATTTTTCCAGATTTTACCCTTTAAAATATTCAAATAAGAAATCTGTGACTAAAATACAAAAAAAAAACATAGCTTTGTGTGGCTAATTATTACAAAAGGTCACACCAAAACCTCAATTCATGTGGCCATTGGATGATCAATGGTTAAACAAAATACACATTTCTTCATTTTTAACAGCATATGGTCACACTTATTAATACTTTTGGTACTTTTGTGCCTAGTTGTATGTGACTAAATACCCAAAACAATACACTGCTTTGTGTGGCTAAATATTACAAAAGGTCACACAAACATAAAATTCATGTGGCCATTGGATGAACAATAGTCACACAAAATACACATTTCTTCACTTTAAACACCATATGGTCACACATATTAACACTTTTGGCCACTCTATGTTTAATTGTATGTGACTAAATATACAAAAAACATGCTTTGTTGGTTGTACATTATTTACGGTCACTAAATTGTACCTATTTAGTCACACAAAAAACGTGGATACGGACACTAAAGCTTTCTTATGTGTGACTAACTCGAATGCGTGACCGTAGGTGACCTACGGTCGCGCGACCTTTTGTCACACACGAAACTTTTTGCGTGTGTGACTATATGTATATAGTCACACATTTTTGGTGTGACCAATACCACTTTTTGTCCAGTTGATAACTTGCCCATGAGTCGTGGCGGTAGGGTGTCCTAACCTAGGACGCCTGAAACATATCTCAAATGAAACTGTGCCCGTTTGACATATACTCAGTCATACTTGGCGGGGATGTAAATCCCAATAGATCTATCCATAACATTCGTGCTTACACGAGGTAATTAACGATTCATGAAAAAGGGCGCACTGGAAGTCATAGGTTAAATGATACTTAGACCAATCCGTAAACGAGTAATTTGTATTTGCGTTCAAACGTAAAATGAGCAATGTAATTTCACCCCAAGTAAATAAATAGGTAAAGTGTGGGGCTATGAAATCTCACCTTAAGAGATGGTATTGACTTTAGAAAATCAACAAGGAATGTCGTCATAAATGACCGGTATGCAACTTATTTAATTATAGGTCGATTTAGAATAATGGAATTAATAAATCGATGTATTTTATATCATTATATCACCACCTAATAGTTTTAGTTTTAGTTTATTAGTCAAAATAATGATTACGTTAAGTTTACCACTTTTATTATTTTTACAATGACAAAATATATATAGTTTAGTTAAATTATAAAATAATATTTATCATGTTTAAAACGCGTATAAATATTATATAAGTTATGCAATATTATTTCCTAAGATTTTTATAGTCCAAACGGTCCGAAAATGTCCAAAAACACTATTTTACTATTCATGTCAGGAACATACATTTGTAAAATGTGTGTAGAAATTTTATGGTAATTTCAGAAAAATAGTCAAAGTTTGATTAAGAATAACTTTTAGTTTTACACTTTCCAGCTTCAATTCTCTACTGTTATTATACCGCAAACTCATTTTGATCAAGTTTCTTGTTTATGATTAAAGCGGTTCGGACTGTAAGGGGTCAAATATCACGAAATCACTAATGTCAAATTATGTAGAAAAACTGTTTTGTCGGTATTTTTATTAAAGCTTGATTTGCTTACTACATGATTGAGATCATTGATTATCTATTTACAAAACCGTGAGTTTTGAAGACATTATTTGTTTTACTAATGGAACACAAGTGCTTGAAGGGTATGCCTGACCCGATTATGAAATTATCTGCATGAGTCGCTATTGCCAAAGTCCCTAATTTCATGAACCGTTAATTGCCCTGTAGGGGTGAACGCTAGTACATTTAATAGATCTATTGGGTTTGACAACCCCGTCCGAGGTCTGAATCGAATTCTTTCGAGCACCTTTTTAACGGGCGATTTGTATTGAGAATCGTAGGTATGAGGCAATAATACCTAGTACTGGGGCAACTGTATTTGCATTTGATATGCGTTATTGTCAAGGTTTCGGTGTCATGAGCTCAATGCGGTAATGTTGAATGATACTATGAAATACTGTCGCTGGCTGATCTTAAACCTTGTGGTCCACTATTGAATATTACTTGATTTATCGAATCACTACTTGGATTTTGGAAATAATACTTTGAAATGTTGTAGCGCTGCTTTTCTTACTGAAATATTTACTTGAATTATTTCAATACTGCTTTTACTTAAACCTATGAATTCACCAACATTATTGTTGACGTTTTTGCATGTATTTTCTCAAGTTATTATATTGCTAGCTGAGCATTGGGAGCACTCGAGTCGCGTGGATATCAAAACTTTGAAGACTTGGTTTTTCTTCACATTTGACAATCATTTATTATTAAAACATACAAAGGAGTCATGTTTAAACTCTTCTAACTTTTGTTAAAAAGAAATTATTGGGACCTGAAATTACTCTGATTTATTTAAATTAAATGTGACATTTTATTAAACGTCTCTTTTAAGGTCGTTTTCTGTAACTTGTGTGTATGAACTATGAAGTAGCACCCCAAGTGGTATTCCGCTGCGTTGTTGTGATTTTGGGGGTGTTAAATTTATATAGGATAAATATCTAGGAAAATATCTAGAAAAATATCTAAGAAAATATCTAAGAAAATATCTAGGAAAATATAAAAAGTTATAAATTATCTCCGTAAAATTATATAATACTTATTTGACGTAAACTTTTATTTGGTTAATATCGGTTTACGATAAATGTTGACTTTTCGCTTACGCGATTTAACTTAACGGTTATAATTAAAAGTAAAAACGTAAATGTTCAAAGTAAATATTTTTAAGTTTATTGACGTAAAATGACCTGAAAATGCGAGTTGTCACATTACTAGTGCTATGAATGGATTATCTGGAGTTTCCATCAGCAACTTAAGAGAATCACGAAACATGTCAACAGTATACAAAATCCCTTGTGTGTCCAGCTTGAATCTGATGGTATCATTGGTTTCTGGCACCTTGCTAACTGTCTTCCAGAATTGTTGTAAGTACACGACTGGAACATCAGTAGTAACAGTAAGAGCATAACTCAACAGATGATCAAGTAATATCTGTCCAACTATCTTGCATTCTGGTGAGCATGGGATACTTTGAAGCATAGCATAATTATTACATCTCCCAATGCTTTGAAATTTAGGGACAAGTTGATCAGCTGGAATGATCTGTTGAGCCGTGTAGAATACTGTATGATGACATGAAATGATTAGTGACATGAGATAAAGTTTATGTAATACACATTTATATAACATTTTTATCTCTTTCCACTCTGTCTGTTTTTATATGCTCTAGTAGTTCTTTTTGAGCATATTCTGATTATTTTCTTTCTCATGTGCTAATTCTTGCTTTTTCGGGCACATGACATACGCTTTATTCGTCTTTTTCTTTTGATATTATTTTTGTATGCTCTGGCATTTCTTTTTTGAGCATACTTAGATTTTCTTTTTCACATATGAATTTTATCTCTCTTTCTATTTTGAATTTTCTCACCAAAAAGCATTTGTGAAATGATACTCTTTCAAGAATAATAAAGATATACTCTGATTTTGAAAATACCAGTTTGGCTAAAACACAAGTTTGTGACAACCATTTGATGTTTAAAAAATCCAAGAGTATAACTTTATATTCTCATAAAAAACTTTTCAGTAAAAGAGTACTACTTTTTGACACAAAGATACAGCTTTTGGATAGAAATTGAGATAACATTTCCAAAATCACAAGTTTTCCAAAGATGTTTGAAAACTATGATTTTACAACCAAACTAATGTAACAACAATTGGATGGTCACTAAGCCACTCACTCCTCATTCTGTTGAGTGCAGAAAACGGCCAAAACCGGACATGACTTAGACCATTTACCCAATTGAGTACAATAGATAGTCATAAACCACTTTGAACTGTTTTTGAAACAATCTTTTTAAAACTTTAAAATTTTCCTTTGTTGAGACATGAGAATCTATGATCACAGACAGTTGAATTACCATGTTTATTTATTTTTCTCAAATTATTTGAATCATTGATCACTAAATGAAAATTTTAGCTATGTAAAACATATTCTTATATACGATAATTGGATGGTTAGTAGATTGCTCAATCCTCATCCTGTTAATTTCAGGAAACGGTCGTAACCGGACACAATCTTCACCATTTGACCCATTTATCAATATAAAATATGATTTTATAACTAAATTTATCATTGGTTTTCGTATAATTCCATTTTGATTAACGATTAAGCCCATTTGAGTATTCGTAAAAATTTAGCCCATTAAGGTTGTTTTTCAAAACCCAAACTGAAAGCCTAGTTTTGTCTTACAAAACCCATGTATTGGCCCAAATATGTCATTTATGAAACATATAATCTTTAGCCCAATAACCTTTATAAACTCATTTGTGACTGGCCCACTATTTACGAAACCATTTTAATAAATCCTTACGAAACTAAAACCTAAAACCATCACTTTCGTAAAACATAATTAATCAATTAAAATTAATCTGAAAGAGTTATTTTGATTTTTCAGCTTACTATTATCATTTTATTCACTAATTAAGACCATTCTTATGTTTGAAAGCAAAAGTTCAAGTTTATGAAACCATAATGGTTACGAAACCTCATGATTTGAGTCCACAAATGATGTTATCAAAGATCTATTCATTCCAATCATACTCTAAGACATTTCATATCGTTTTGCCCCAATCAATGTCTTATTTCAAACAATTTCATTTTACGAAACCCTAGAATTATACGAAACCTATCTAACAATTAATTAATGCATTTATGAACAAAAAGAATCAAATAGGATCACGTTTCTTACGTTTGATTATCACTGAGAATTAAAATAACGATTTGGATCATTGTTTTCAAATCTAACAATTAATTAATGCAGTTATGAACAAAAAGAATCGAATAGGATCACGTTTCTTACGTTTGATTATCACTGAGAATTAAAATAATGATTTGGATCGTTGTTTACAAATCTACGAAACTCAATTAAGAGAGAATTTCCGAAAGCTCTTTTGGTTACGTACTAAAGCAATAAGCTTTCGTAAGAAACCATGTGGATTTTATAGGTACGAAAATTACTTTGCAGTTTTGACATTTGTAGTCCCTCAACTTTCTTTCGTAAACGTTAATAGCCCATAATAAACTATCTTTTGTATTTTGCATTTTTAGTCCCCCTACTTACTTTCATAAGCATTAATAGTCAATACAAAACTATTAATTTTCCATTTTGGCATTTTCGGTCCCTCAACTTACTTTCGTAAGAATTAATACTCTACAAAAAATTCATAACTCCCCATTAGAGTTAGACCTGTTTTCACAACAAACCTTTTTAAAATCTTGATGTGTTATAAAAACTTTAAATTTATAATTATAGTTTTATCCGATTTCCAACTAACACACAGGTAAAGTATAAACCCCCGTTTATAGTATAGGTTAAGGGTAAGACCAGGTCGTCCCAAGGGATTGGTAATTCTTAGAAAGGGTCGATTATATTATGAAACGGTTTATCTAATAGATTGTCACGATCCAAAGATAATTGATAACACAATTTCAAGATTATAAAAGCAATGTTTATTCGGGAGACAATAGTAATGGAGGATAACTTGGGATGATGATAAATTCATGAAATTAAGTATAATCAAAGGAATGAACGGGAAATATATGGTCTATTTGACATAATAAAGAATCCTTTCGGTCTTTAATCTTAGTTATAAAAAACGCTTTAAGATTGGTTCACGTTTGGAAATAACAAATATAAACTTTCTCAACCAAGTTCATTAGACATAAGGTTAAGCATTAAACATTTATATATTTAGGATGATGAGCATTTTATTAGCTAATTCTCACAAAGCTAATACCGAGTTGTCATAGACAAACAACTAGAAACCAAACACCAGGTCAGAGCCTTTTGACCTATTCCCGAACTAAGTGACTGATCAAATGATGATCAACAATCCAAATATCTAAATATCAAGTTCATATTTATCATTAATCAAATATCATTAATCATCCTGATTTAATCTATATTACTCTATAAATCTTAAATAAACATGAATAAATTACTCCATAATCATAGCAACAAAACACATAACAAGCATGTTAGATCCAGAAACACAATATTCAAGGAGAGAAACATGTTTATACCAATTCCAATAGCAAATTATATTGATTTTCAAGAGTCTTCCTTCGAACAATGATTATAACAAACCCATAAATTCAACTCCAAACTACAAATAACTCTGTCACAGCCCTCTATAGCTCGAATTAAACCTCCTTAGATGCTTAATAACCTGGGAATTGTGATGAACTAAGAACAATTCCCAAACTTAACTAAAAATCTTCCTGAGAACTTTGAAATGAATTGAGTTATTGTTGTTTTTTGATGATATGAACCTCTAAATTCGTTCCCTATTTATACATGAGGTGGGAACATCAGTTGTAGAAGAATGGCAATCCAAAGGTTGCCCAATAATGGCAATCTTTATTAGTTTTGAGTAACTGCAGGTGAAGTGCGCCGCACAATATAAATTGTGCGCCGTACTTGGTGTGTAATTAAATTGCATTTATCCCGCTTTGAAGTACCCCACACTTAGTGTAAGTACGTCGCACTTTGGCCTCGTTCATTAATTCATCATTCAATTCCCTTCTAGATTCTTCTTTTAACGACCGTTAGTGCATTTAACAGAATATCTTTGCACATTTAGTCCTTTTAGTCATTTTTGGTCCTGAAACAATTATTGCACAACAAACAACCAAACTTCGTAATATTTCATGCGTTAACATATAAATTTCACATATTTTTGAGGAATATTTTATGTATAATTGGAGTGTTATCAAATCTCCCCATACTTAGCTTATTGTTTGCCCTCAAGCAATCAAAGCGAAAGTATTTCGTTTTAATAAAACAATTAATGATCACAAGCATAGATAACGCGACAAAGCAACTCATGAATTTTTATAGATAAGATTCTTTTCATACTCGCTCAATTTAGTAAAATGGATAGTAAACAGAAGTCACTCATACGCGCAGTCATGAAATGTTCAAATTACCATAGACTTGTACAAGAAACTAAACTTCACCGACATGGCGTAAGCACCAAACATAAACATCAAAAGAGGTAATTTATTTAGTAATATTATATATTATTCGTTGAAAAATGTTTATAATTAAATCATAATTCATCTTATCCGTAATGTAACATACTTTTCCTTTACTTCATCATTTTTTTCTTTTGCTTTACCTCTTTTTTGGTTGGGGGAAACTTGCTTTCCCCCTATACTTAGGATAAGCATACTATAATAGCAATATTACCTTTTACGCTTTTGAATTCGTATAGATAAAATTTCAAAAAATTTAATTAAAAATCTTTTTGAACAAAATTATTGTTTACTTATATTTATATTTTTATCACCTCTTAATTAGTAAAATGTTTATAACACGCGAACATGTTCCAAATGCGGTCTCATAAAGATTTCAAGCACGGGTTCTAGAATTAACAAATCACCGGCACACTCATATAATTTA
>BQNB010006864.1:2762-95778 GCA_026074375.1 Tanacetum coccineum
TTCTCTTCTCCAACCCTTAAAGTAATCTTTCTTTTAAAAACATCAATCTTAGCATGGGAGGCAGACAAAAAAGGTCTTTCGATGATCAAGAGAACTTTGATATCCTCAGGCATATCAAGAATTATAAAATCTACTGGGAAAACAAATTTACCAATACCTATTAGCACGTTTTCAGCAATTCCTATTTCACAGTCCTATCTGCTAATTCAACTGTCAACTTAGTGTGAGCTAGTTCGCCTAAACCTAAGTTAAGGTAGGTCGAGAGAGGCATAACACTAACGCTAGCTCCTAAGTCAGCAAGGGCATTATCAAAGCAAACATTATTAATATAGCAAGGTAAAGTAAAACTCCCTGGGTCTTTCTCCTTTCTGGGTATGAAATTATTGATATGTGAAGCTCCACATGAGTAAGTGATAAACGTTAAAAGCGTGTCGAAGTAATATTCAAGTATTTCCCGTTAGATGTAAAAATTACTTTAGGAAAAGTAATAATTAATCTTTCGGACGTCGTATCCACGGCAAGAATTGAATTGAGATTCACGTTAATGTTTTTCATTTGATAGTTGATTATCTTTTTTGTTTTGGTTTTGGTATTTATACTAATTAAAATAATAAACTAAATTAATACTAAATAATAATAAGCAAAGCAAATAGGTCTAAGATATATATAAAACAGATATGCTTGTCAAGTGAGGTGTTCGGATCCTTAAGTGTGTAAGTAAGTTTCTTATCGATGAATCAACACCCGTCTAAATAATTATCTTCTCACAACGTTGGTTTTTATTGAAAATATTTTTTATCAAGATATTAATTACTAGATTAATGCCTAATTACTCTTACGGCTTTTGCCCGTTCGAATAACCAAAACACTAATCTAAATAATCCAAAATTATTAATCAATAATCACTTTTTATTTCCACACTTAATTCATCAAACACTACTCACTTAACAAGCATAATAAAACTACTCACTAATTATCATAACTACACTAGCATAAACAAACATAATCGATTAAGCTAAATGATCAAAAAGATATATAAGACGAATATGCTTGCTAAGTGACATGAAAAGATCCTTAAGTGTGAATTAAAGTTTTTTAATGACGAATTACTACCCGTAAAAAGATTATTTTCTCACAACGTTGGTTTATTTTGAAAATAATTTCTTATAAAGGTATTAATTTCTAGATTTGATGTTTGATTATTTCTCCGGATTTTGCCCTTCGAAATAATCAAATAAGAAATCTAAATAATCCGAAAACTATTAATCAAAAATCCCTTTTTAAATCCACACTTATTTTACTAATCACAATCACTTAACAAGCATAAATAAACTACTCACTAAACATACTAATTAAGCTATCAATAAGAATCAACTTAACAAGCATAATTTTTTTAACTAAATAATAAACTACAACTAATAATGAGAGAAAAGGAAAAGAAAGAAGAACCCGATCTAAGCAATGAAAATGAATAAACCATCCGATTTAATAAACTAAGCTAAATACTTAAGTTTATTTCAAATTAAGGTTTTATTAAACTTATTAGATGATAAAGTAATGAACTTTATATACCAATAAGCTAGTAAAATCAAAATAAGTCAAAAACTTAATTAATCAACTAGTTTAAGAAACCCTTAAGCTCCTCGCCTACGTGTTGAACCAAATGATATTAAGGATGTAAAAATGGCAAAATGAGACCCGTTCCATTAACATTAAATCCAAACCCAAATCCTTAAATTTCATCGTTAACCCACTGTGATCCACTAATTACCATAAACACTTTTCACCATTGATTTCCAATGATATTATGTAAGCACTACTGTATATTATTCTAAAAACAATGATCTAAAAACAAAAGAAGTTGTAAAAATAACCCTGTTCTCTCTCCATGTGTGGGCGATTTCCTCCCTCCCCTCAAACCCTAATTGTTTTCTAGAATACTACCATCTTTGTGATCTATCTTGCCAAGGCCCTAATCTTGTTGATGATCCTTGTGATTAACCTTGATTGAAGTTTCTTACATGTGTCTAATCCTTAGATCCATAGGTTCTAGTTTCATTTTTAGGGTTCCGTTTTAGGTAATCGTTTACATTAAATCACTTAAAGCCATTTTTTATTCTACCCTACTGTTAGGGTTCGTTTATTTGCTTTTAAGGATTTGTGATCTGGTGGTATTGGCTTGTTCGTCATATATTTCTCATTATTTTATCAACTACTGCATAATGGAAGTCGGTTAGGGTTTTCCTTTTTGTCGCTAAACCTTAAAATTATTTTTAGGGTTTCTTTTTTAATCCTGATCGTGGTTGATATTTGTATTGTTGATTTTAAGTGTTGTGGGTTTTTGGAGATCGATAGTATGGGTAAATGCGCCCCTGTGCTTAAAGGCTGCCTTAAGGCATCTAAAATTCGTAATATTGATGGGAAGATCTTGGGCAAAGATGGGAACCCTTTGCGTCCCATTCGTTCTAATTTCAATAAAGGGAATTCTTTTTTGCATGTGGATCTTAATACTGAACAACAGGATGATGGACTTTATCAAGATGCAAACTTCACAAACTGTTCACAGCAAGAAAACCCTAATCATGTATCGTTTAAAGAAAACCCTAATTCTAATTTAGCAGGTAAAGGTTCTTTTACGGAGGTTGTGAATTCTGAAAAGCCTTCCAAGAAGTCGAAGTTTAAGATTCTTATAAACTCAGAACATGTGGAGAATGCTGATTTTGTTCTTCTTTTGGCTACGTTAACAGCAGCTCAACAAAGATACACTAACTCCTTAGTGGGGTATTTTGCTGGAAAGAATGTTGCATTTCCTCTTGTGCAAAATTATGTTACCAACACATGGGGTAAGTTTGGATTTCAAAAGGTCATTAAGGATGAAGATGGCTTTTTCTATTTCAAATTTTCATCATTGACTGGTTTGGAGCAAGTATTGGAACAAGGACCTTGGTTGATACGAAACATCCCTATTATCCCCACTAAATGGTCACTAAATTTGTCCTTGGAAAAGGACAAGGTTACTAAAATCCTTGTGTGGGTGAAAATGCATAAAGTTCCAGTAGTTGCTTATTCTGAAGACGGATTGAGCTTAATTGCAACGCAAGTTGGAAAACCTGTTATGCTAGATGCTTGTACAAGTACCATGTGTTCTGATCCATGGGGTAGAATAGGATACGCTCGTGCTCTCATTGAGGTTAGCACGAAGAAAGAGCTAAAAAAGAGGTTATTATGGTTGTTCCAGAGGTGGAAGGTACGAGGCATACTAATGTGAAAATTCAGTTGGAATACGAATGGAAGCCTTCCCATTTTCATGAATGTCGTGTGTTTAGGCATAATGTTGATCTATGTCCCAAATGTGTTGTGGAAATAGCCAAAGTGAATGTGGAAGATAAGGATGATGGGTTTACTACGGTTACTAATCGAAAGAAGAAAGCAAAACAACCTCAGGCTAAGAAGATTAAAGGTGTGAAGATTAACAAACCTAAAGCTACCTTTGTGTATCGCCCTAAAATTTCTAAACCTGCTCGCACTATAGAAACAAAAAGTGAAGACATTGATCTTTTCAAGCTAAAGAACCAATTTGATTCACTTCGTGGCTAGGATGATTTGTTTAGGGAAAATGATATTGGTGAAACTAGTAGGGCTAATTTAAAGGACCAGGTGAATAAAGATCTCAACAATGACTCAGAGAGTGAAATTGAAGTGATCGTTGTGGAATCAGTTAACAATCCTAAGGGGGCAAGCACTCCCTCATCAGATGGTCCTAATGTTTAGCATTTCCACATGGAATATTAGGGGTTTGAACCGCGTCCTTAAATAAACAGAGGTCCAGCAAGTTGTCAATGAAAACCGTTTAAGTGTTTGTGCTATCCTTGAATCGCATGTTGATATTTCTTCTCTTTCCAAGGTGTGTTCTAAGGTTTTTCGATCTTAGGATTGGACGTCTAATGCTAATATTTTTTCAAAAGGCTGCTGTAACATTCTTGGTTGGAACTTAGATGTTGTGAACGTGGTGGTGGTCTCTCAAACAAGTCAAGTTATGCACGTCAAGATTATTCACAAGGTTTTGGGAAAGCAGTTATTTTGCTCATTTATATATGCGAGTAGCAATCCAGTTACAAGAAGGATTCTATGGGCTGATTTAGAGATGCATAAACTTGTTACTCGTGGTTTTCCTTGGACTCTTATAGGTGATTTCAACGTTGCTTTAAACTTGGAAGATTATTCCTCTGGCTCATCTAACTTAGATTCAGCCATTAGTGATTTTAAGGATTGTGTCTATAACATTGAGGTTTTGGATATTAATAGTTCGGGCTTGCATTTCACATGGAATCAAAAGCCTAAAGGTAGTGGAGGGCTGTTAAAGAAGCTGGATCGTATAATGGGGAATACAGATTTTATTGATGCTTTTCTAGGTTCTTATGCTTTATTTCAACCTTATAGAGTATCTGATCATTCTCCTACGGTGCTTAACATTCCTAATCTGCCTTTTCATAAGCCTAAGCCTTTCAAATTCTTTAATTTCCTTACTTATTAAAGTCAGTTTTTGGAATTGGTTTCTAATGTTTGGAATCAGCATGTCGATGGCCATAGAATGTACCAGGTTGTTTCAAAGTTGAAAGCTCTTAAAAAGCCTTTTCAAAAGCTGATGAATGATCAAGGAAACTTACATGAGCGTGTTTGTAATCTTAGGGTTGAACTTGATGAGATTCAAAAGGCATTGGATGTAAACCCTAATGATTCTGTTCTTAGAGACGAAGAGGCCGTGTATCTTCAAGCTTTCAGTGAGGCCAAATTGGATGAGGAGCGGTTCTTAAAACAAAAGGCGAAAATCAAGTGGCTTGATGTAGGTGATTCGAATTTTTCATATTTCCACAAGTCAGTCAAGAGCCGTAATCATAGAGGTCACATTGATGTTATTCTTAATTCAGACAATATTGAAGTTATGGGGCCTAATGCGGCTGATGTTTTCGTATCGCACTATGAAATGTCCTTGGATCTGATTTGATTTGTCAATACCTCAATTCTGATGCTCTTTTGTGAAACAAGACTCGGCTGATTCCTGCACCAATATGGTTCGTCCGGTATCGGATGAAGAAATTAAAGTGGCTATGTTTAGTATTGGTGATGATCGTGCTCCTGGTTCGGATGGGTATTCGTCGGCTTTCTTCAAAAAAGGTTGGGATATTGTTGGTGGTGATGTTTGACATGCTATTCGGGATTTCTTTGTAAATGGTCAATTGTTGAAGGAGATTAATCATACCTTTATTGCCCTCATTCCTAAGGTTCCTACTCCTCTTAAAGTCAATGACTATTGGCCTATTTCTTGTTGCAATGTCATCTATAAGTGTATTAGTAAAATTCTTACTAATCGTATTATTAATGGGATTAAAGAGGTGGTTAGTGAGAATCAATATGCTTTTGTTCCGGGTAGGAGTATTTCGGATAATATTCTAATTACGCAAGAACTTATGCATAATTATTATAGAAATAGAGGGCCCCCAAGATGTGCGTTCAAGATTGACATTCAAAAGGCGTATGACACTGTTGATTGGCGGTTCTTGGATTGTGCTCTTAAATGTTTTGGTTTTCATCCTTTTATGATTAAGTGGATTATGGCTTGGGTTACTTCTACGTCTTTCTCGTTGAGATTAAATGGAGACATTCATGGTTTCTTTAAAGGGAAGAGGGGTTTGAGATAAGGAGATCCTTTATCTCCTTATCTCTTTACGCTTGTCATGGATGTCTTAACCCTAATGCTCAACAGGAAAGTCAATTCGTCTGGTATGTTACATTTTCACAAGCATTGTGAGGAGCTTCGGATTATTAATGTGTGCTTTGCAGATGATCTCTTTATTTTTGCTCGTAGGGACCTAGATTCTGCTCGTGTTATTATGGAGTCTCTTGAAGAGTTTAAGGCTACTTTGGGGCTGATCCCGAGTCTCCCCAAAAGCACGTCTTTCTTTTGTAATGTGTCGAATCATGTTAAGCTTGCTATTCTTAACATTATGCCTTTCGCTGAAGGTACTCTTCCGGTTAAGTACCTTGGTGTTCCGCTGATTTCGTCGAGATTTTTTAATAAGGATTGTAAAATTCTTGTGGACAAAGTGAAGAATCGGATTGGAGATTGGAAGAACAAATCATTATCTTTTGCTGGCAGACTGCAACTTTACAAATCGGTTCTCTCTTCTATGCACGTCTATTGGGCTTCAGTTCTCATCATTCCTAAAGGTATTATCTATGATATTCAAAGTCTTATTCGTGGTTTCCTTTGGTGTAATGGTGAGTACAAGAGAGGGATGGCTAAGGTGGCTTGTGAAGATATATGTCTTCCCAAACATGAGGTAGGTCTTGGGCTTCGTAATTTAGATTTGTTCAATATGGCCTTGATGACTAAACACATTTGGAATATAGTTTCTAATAAAGAATCTCTTTAGGTGAGGTGAATTCACACTTATAAACTCAATAGTCGGTCATTTTGGGACATTCCTGTGAAAAATAATGTGAGTTGAGAATGGTTAAAGCTGCTTCAACTTCGTGCTTTTGTTCGTCAATTATTTTGGATTAAACTTGGTAATGGTCAATCTGCTTAGGTGTGGTATGATATTTGGTGTTCCCATTGCCCTCTAATTTGCTTTATTTTTTTAATTTTTTTTTGGGTAAAAGGGACAACAATCCCCGGTTAAATATATTACACCAAAAAACATTTAAGTACAAAGGAATGTGGCTGAAATACCACATTAACCTCAAGCAAAGCTTGAACAACCACTAAAACACATGTGACATGCCACAATGTGCTAACCTAACAATTACATACCCAATTACACCAATAGGGAATAACCACTTTAACGACCACAAATACCTAATAGACCACCAAATAAAAGATCTTAAACTCAACATAATCACCAAAATATGGAGTCAGGGAGATTCCAAAGGCGCTTGAACAGCAAAGCATCCTTTGACTTCTTAAACGTACATGAGAGAAGCTTAAGCCTAATGGAAGACTTAATACAATCCGTAACCTGAGAATGAGATCGTTTCTGATTCATGAATAAACGAAGATTACGCTCTTGCCATATGTAGTAGGAACACGCTGCCACAACAAGCTTGGCAACCACACTTCGAGCTGATCTTCGCTTCGCAAAAGGAATCAACAAATCAACAATAATCGAAATAGACCCAATCACATTGGGGAGACCAGCCAAAGACTTCACCGAATCCTAAATCTATTTAGAAAAAACATAATCAAAGAATAAATGCTCGTGAGAATCCGGTTGTCCATCGCAAAGCGGACAATGCATACTCAAAACAGCCCCGTTAACATCCCACGGACGCAAAAGGTCTTGAGTCTTCAGTCGACGCTTAGCAACAAGCCACAAATGAAATGCATGACTAGGAATACAATTCGCGAACCAAACCACATCATACCAATTAACCACCACATCCCTAGGTCGAATACAATTCCAAACAGCATTAACGGAAAAAGGTTTAACAATCTCCAGCCTATCACGTCATTCCAATCTGTCTTGCATAGCCGAAAGAGTAGGAACAGCCACCGAATTAAGAAGAGGATATTTAAAGAACCAATCAACAGGCCATGACCATTCTCCATTATGAACCGCATCTTTAACCTTTCAATATAAATCGAATCCAGCCCTATGAATGTCTCGATTAGATACAATAGCAGCAAGAGGCCGAGAAGTGGACCACCGATCAAACCAAAGAGAGCAAGTTGCTCCATCACCAATACGAAACCTAAAATGATCCTGAATAAGAGGTCGAAGTTGGAGAAGTTTCTACTAACCCCACGTCATACAACCACAATATGGAACATCAAAAAAATGCCTACCTCTCAACTTATATTGATGAATCCATTTAACCCACAACGACTCCTTCCTAGTTATGAGATTCCAAATATGAGGAACCATGAGAGCTTTGTTAAATAAATCAAGCCTACGAACCCCAAGCCCCCCTTCATTCTTCGGAAGACAAACCACTTCCCAAGCAACCTTCGCTCTCCCTTTCTTCATCTCCCCATGACACCATAGAAAACCCCTCATTAGTTGCTCAATATCAAGAAGAATACGACTAGGAAGGATAAATACCGAAGCCCAATACACATGCATAGAACCAAGGACCGATCTAACAAGTTGAAGCCTTCCAGCCGCCGAGAGCGATTTATTCTTCCAATCATTAATGCGACTACGAATTCGATCAACCAACTCTTTACAATCCCTAAAAACTAGCCGAGAGGAAACCAAAGGAACTCCCAAGTATTTTACCGGAAGACGACCCTCTTCAAAAGGAAGAATCTGCAAAATAGAAAGCTTTGTATGGTTTAGAACATTGCAGAAATAGGCCGTGCTCTTAGGAAGACTAGGAGTAAGCCCGGAAGCATTCTTGAACTCCTCCATCGCCTCCATAATAACCTTGGCAGAATACGGATCACCATGAGCAAAAATGAATAAATCATCCGCAAAACAAAGGTTAATGATCTCCAAATCAGAACAATAGCGATGATATCTAAACCCATCAGAATCCCGAACCTTACGTCTCAACATTAGCGTAAGAACCTCCATAATTAAAGTAAAAAGGTAAGGAGATAGAGGATCGCCTTGTCTAAGACCCCTTTTGCCTTTAAAGTAGCCATGAAGAGTACCATTAATGCTTAAAGAAAAGGATGTCGTGGTAACACACTCCATGATCCAATCCACCATTCGCACATGAAAACCAAACGCCAATAAAACCTCTTTCAAAAAACCCCAATCCACCGTATCATAGGCTTTTTGGATATCAACTTTAAAAGCACACCTAGAAGGGCCACGATCCAGATGATAATTGTGCATCAATTCTTGAGTTAATAAAATATTATCAGAAATTCTTCGTCCCGGAACAAAAGCAGATTGATTTGGACTAATAAGCCCCTTCAAGCTCTCCTTAAATCGTTAAAATAACCTTGGTTAATACAGAATTTAAATAATACATTAACAGTAAAGAAATAGGCCGGTAATCAATGATACGAGATGGAGAATTAACCTTGGGAATAAGGGCTATAATTGTGTGGTTGAGCTCTTTCAATAAATTCCCATTGGTAAAAAATTCTTGAACCGCACAAACAACATCACTAGCAACAATATCCCAACATTCTTTGAAGAAACAAGCCGTGTAACCATCAGGCCCTGGGGACTTGTCATTACCCATAGAGAATATAGCCTCCTTCACTTCTTGGTCCGTAACATGCTTAATCATATCCAAGGCCTGATCTGAAGTTAATCTATTTAAAAACAGATTATTAGAGTCAAACGAAGAGGTGATACCAGGTTGGCCTAAAAAAGCCTCATAATGAGAAACGAACGCAGCAGGAACACCATCATCCGTGACCAAATCACCATCTAAATTAGTAACCACATCAATTCGATTACGACTAGTACGTCCCTAAACCGATTTGTGAAAATACGCTGAGTTAGAGTCACCAACTTTAAGCCATTCAATCTTCGCCTTTTGCTTTAGAAATCTCTCTTCCATGATAAGGGCTTCTGTAAATGCACGAACATATACAGCCTCCTCATCACGAAGATCCTGATTAGTGGGATCCACATCTAAATCTTGTTGCACACGAGCCATTTCAATACGAAGCTTATTAACATTATCATGCAGATTCCCTTTGTCATAAAGAAGCTTACGAAGCGGTTTCTTCAAAGACTTTAACTTTTTTACAACACGGAACATATAGAACCCACAAACCTGATCACTCCAGCCGTCCTTAACCACCTCTTTAAATCGAGGAAAAGTAGTAACCACATTAGCAAATTTGAAAGGCTTAGGATAGATCTTATGCTGTAACGGAATCCGCAAAACCGCTGGAGAATGATCCGAGATACCATACGGTTGGAAAACTGCATAGTTCCCAACAAACTCATTACTAAACTCGACATTAGCCATGACCCGATCCAGCTTTTTAAGAATACCATTCGAACCTTGGGGCTTCTGATTCCACGTGAATTGAAGACCAGAACGGGGTACATCAATAAGCTCAATTTCTTCTATACACTCTTTAAATTCACGCATAGATATATCCATGAAAGACGATCCAGCAGAAACATCCTCAATATTCAAGGCAGCATTGAAGTCACCGAGAATACACCAAGGCCTATTATTGATAAAGCATTTATGCATACACAAACTATCCCATAAGCCACGCCTATGAGTATACCGATTGTGAGCATATATAAACGAACAAAACAGCTCTTTTCTTTCCGCCTTGATCCAAATACGAGTATGCATAACTTGATCACTTTGAAAAATAATACTAGTATCAACAATATCGGCATTCCAACCTAAAATAATTCGAGTGCCTTTAAAGCAACTAGAATTATTCGATGCCCAATACCAATGCCGAAACACACGTTTACAAATGGTATCCAGCCGAGAACTAGCAATATGAGACTCCAAAATAGCACAAACCGCAAGATTATTTTCATTAATCACATGACGAACCTCACTTTGTTTAGGGGAGAGATTCATTCCCCGAATGTTCCAAGACGCAACACTAATCATGAGCAACCTCGGCATAGGGAGTGCTTGCCCCCTTATTGTCATACATCACATTCCTACGATCCTCCTCAACCACCAATTCTTCATCGACATCTTCACTATCACTATCATTAATGACATGAAAAACGCCACTAGAGTAATCAGGAGCAGAAAACCAATTATCATCCGTATCACCACCTAAAGAAGCAAAGGAATTTTTAAGCTCCACACCATTCCCTTTTGTAGAGGAACTTGGATCCTTGTCCTCATGTTTAGAATTAAGACCAGCACCATCAGAAGTTTTAAGAGACGATTCCCCTTTTTCCACACGTCGATATACCATATTAGGTTTAGATTTAGACAATCGAATTCCAGCAACTTGTTTCTTAGGGGCAGTCCTACTTTTCTTCCTATTAACAGTAGTAAATCCTTCCTCATCCACCCTATTAGTAAGAGTAGATTTAACCTCCTTCACTATTTTGGGGCACTTGTCGTCATTGTGATCAAAAGTACAGCATGTAGCACATCGTGGAGGCTTCCATTCGTATTCAACCTCAATATTATCCAATGAGTGTCCCTTACCATTCGTGAACGGAACAGCAACAACCAACGAATCCATTAACTCCTTATCAGCCCTCATCTCAATAAGAACTCTAGCATACGTGCATTTTCCCCATGGGTCAAGACACATGCTGCTTGTGTAAGAATCAAACATGATTGGTCGACCAAGTTGAGTAGCAATAAGACTAAGTCCTATCTCTGAATATGCAAGAATCGGCACATTGTGCAATTTAACCCAAACGGGAGCTAAATTGACCTCATCCTTAGTTAACTTCGCATTTGGAGACCATATGTTAAGAATCAAAGGAACAAAACGAACTAACCAAGGACCACTCTCCAAGACTTTCTCCATACCTTCACGTGTAGAAAACTGAAAAAAGAAAAAACCATTCTTGTGCATGACATGCCGTAATCCAAATTTCGCCCAAGTGTTCTTTACGTAGTTTTCCACAAGAGGAAATGCAAGACGTTTCCCAATAAAATACCCGTAAAGTGTATTATCAAAAGCCGAGCTCACCTCCTTAACAACTTCCATAGGAATAACAACAGAAGCTCCCTCAACTCGTTCATCATTTCGAATTTCAGAAACAGCCACCGTTTTCTTGGTGTGCTTATGCTGTAAAACAGACGCAAATGAAGTAGTACCCACACTATGCCCATGAACATCATTCATCTCTTTTACAGGAGAATTAGTTTCCGTATGCACATTCCCAGAATCGTGCACCACAGATTGTACCTTATTACTCCCATCTTCAACATGTTTCACATTAGCAATATCATTCAAAGGCATAGTGAAACTGACATTACGAATCGGCATTCTGATTTTACCCTCAATATTACGGACTTTAGCAGCTAACCCATCAGCAGCAAGCGATGACGACCTAAGTGCAGACTTAAGTGAAGCATTATCCATCTCTCAAACCCTTTTTCCAAAAAACGATCAAGCCCTAACAACACCCAAACGATTAGAACATAGAACCCTAAACGATTAGGGTTAAAAATCGATCACAACACCCCACTAACCGACTTCCATAATACAATCAAAATGGATAAATATATCGCATGAAAAGTCCCAAGCAAAAACAACAGCCAAATCGAAACCCTAATAAATAAATAAAATAATCAGACAATTAGGCCTAAAAACTAGCGATTCTTAAAAACCCAAAAAACCAAATAAACTAGATCTAATGATATACGTCGAACCAAATATTATACGATTAGAGACAATTCAGAGATTAACCATCCTTACACCCTAAATCAAATGAATGGTGAACAAACAAGATTAAGGTTAAAAACCCCAATCCTAATGAACACGTCGAAACTGAAATAGGAATGAAAAGATGAAAATCAGAGATTAGAGCACAATAAACGAACAATATTCAGTGAATGGTAATCAAAAAATCAAGAATATTCGATCCAATAGGTTAGGGGTAAGAAAATCGCCATTTAGAGAGAGGTTTTTTTAGGGTAGGGTTTTTTTTTCAACCAAAAACCAACCAAAAGGATTTAATATCGTAAACTGTTAGAATTTAAGGTGGGAGATTGGGTTATGTTAAAAGTGTCACCTTGGAAAGGTGTAATTCATTTTGGAAAGAATGGTAAGTTAGCACTAAGGTATGTGGGGCCATTTCAGATTCTTGAAGGAATCGGTCCTACAGCTTATAGGTTGAAGATACCTGAGTAGTCGAGTAGCGTGCATGACATGTTTCCTATGTCAAATCTAAAGAGGTGTTTGGCAGATGCTAGTTGCATGTGCTATTGGTAGAGATTAGTGTTGACAAGACTCTTCGTTTAGTTGAAGAACCTATCGAGATTGGAGACTATAAAGGTAAGAGGTTAAATGTAGCGGGATAGTGATACTAAGGTCCTTTTGGGCTCGAAGCGAGGTCTTTAAGACTTCAAGTAAACTGAGTATCTACATTTGTTCGTGAGTAAGATATTGTTGGAAGTATTAGTTAAAGATGGGTACGAAGGGTTTCTGGTAGACCTTAGTACGCCCTTAAAAGTTTTGTATGGTTTTGGTTAAAGTTATATTATGAATAAACTCGAAGTCAAGTCGATTCTTCAAAAACATTGAGCTTTGTAACAACTTATGACTTGGTTTCAAGACAGTTCTTGTTTGATGAGTTGCGAGGCCGGGTTGTAAATGACGTTGTTACACAAATTAGGGTTTTTGATGAGTTTACTCGATGACGAGCGAGGTTCAGGTAGATGGGTGTTTCTTTTCGTTTGGAGCGGTTATGCTGCTATGCGTACCCTTATGTGGGCAGTCAAAGTTGTTAGCAGTAAGATATCTTGTGAAAGTTAGTTGGAGTTCAAAGTATAACTTTGAGTTAGCATGGTTATGGGAGGACTATGTGATAGATAAGTACATTCGAAAAATTGTTTGGTAATGACGGAGTTGAACCTTTTGGTTAAATCTCGGGACGAGATTTCCTAAAGGAGGGGATAATGTAACAACCATGACTTGAGCAGGTTAGTCAGACCATTGGTGTTGACTTATGTACTTGTTGCAATGTATGGTTTATGTGTTTATAGGTGTTTATGTGTGTGTTTATGTGGATTATGTGGGAGTTGGTACTCAATCCATTGAGCGTGATCGTCTCATTGGGATTGGAGTTGTGTTGGATAATTCATTTCGTTCACTTTTGAGTGACGGGGAAATGATTATTGAGATTTGAGCATTTTTGCGTTAATTGTGTAAGTATTAAGTTTGTACGTATTTTATGTGTACGTATTATGTATGTACGTATGTAAATAATAAGATTTAGTGTTAATGGAAAAAGAATGGCATATTGCATGCTATGCTACGTCAATAGTTGGATGGTTTCGTGTTAAGCATTTATGAGGAATGTGGCATTTTAGAAATGAAATAAGTGAGTGAAATATAGAAGTTTGTAGCAAACTTTCTAAAAATAGAAAGTGAATTTGGAAATGGAAGTTATATTTAGAAAGTAGTTTTTAAACAAAATGGTTTACGAAATTAGCTTAGGTTTTTATAAAAACTTAAGGTATTGAAGGTATTAATTAAATAAAATGAAAAATAAAAAAAATATTTTTTTTATACATTAATTGAAAAAAACGAATTTCACAAAAAAAAGAAAAAAAGTTTAAGTTGAAAACAACTTCTGTTGGTTGGATTCAGCTAATAATGATTTATAATAAAAACTGGCCCTTATTCCCTCCCCTCTCCCTAATTTCGACCTACTTTAGCCCCCAATACCCAAGAAAAATCGATTCAAGAAGCTAGGTTACAGATTACATGAGTTGGTGAATTTGTGTTGCAAGAATCGAAGGTTTAAAGGTTTGATCACTATCTGTTAGTATTAATCCTTTGATCATGTAATAATCATTGATGGATCATTAGGGTTTTAATAATCTGTAATTGATGATGTAATTAATGGGTTTTTATCATTGGAAATCGTTTTTAAAGTTTAATGAGGAATTAGAGGTGAATAGTTAGGGTTTATCATGTTAAATTCGTAACTGGAATCTGGTCAGAATTTTAGGTCACCTTGCGAGAGTCATAATCAGTCGATCGGATAGTTTGTAAGTTTTTTTTAGCCTAAAATTAACTACAAAGAGTCTACTTTCCAACCCAATTGGTTTCATGAATTAAAAGTAAGTGGAGGTCAGTCAAATAATGGATACAAGATTCGTTGTCAAAACTGTGTTTTCGGGTCAGATTTAGGTCATGTTTGGGAAGGTGAAACCCTGACTCAAAATTCTAATTAGACTTATCCCTTTTACAGAAGTTAAGTTCCATGTGTTTATTAAAAATCCTCCAAATGAAATCTTATAATTAGTTGTCTAAGTATGGTTTTTAGGGTCATACTTTTTGGTGTGCGATCAGGTCCGAATTGGGACAGTTTTGAAGTTTGATTTTATTTGAGGTGGTTACATATATAACTAATGATTGGGAATCACATGGTAGCTAGTAGACATATAAGGGAACATGTGTGATTTTTGGTATGAATTATGAGGGTCTTTTGGTAAGGGTTTTAGGTACGTAAAGTCACACTAAAATTCTACAGTTTTGGTTAAAATGAAGTTGTATATTGTAATGTGATATTGAAGTGGTTAGGTTTGGGCATGGTGTCCGGGTGATCCATGGTGGTTAATAAAACCCTTAGACATCCATCATATGATTGTTGCATGTGCTTAAGCTTTTGTCTTAGTAGCGTGTAACACGTGTTGTTTTGATTGTTTAGTTTTGTGCAAAGGAATTAGAATTTGCTTGAGCATTCAGGTGAGTTTCATAGCCCCTCTTTCTTATGATTTTATTGGGGTGAAAATGATGCAAATGGTTTGAAATGTTGAAATGATTTGATTACTGTGATAATTGGTTGTCTAAAATGCATGGACTTTACGTGGCTATTATGTGTATGTGCTAAATGTATTGTGATGTGGTCAATTGGAGCCGGGTTGGCTTGGATCGTGGGCACGTTCCTGCCCCTTTTGATGTGTTGTGATGTGATCAAGTGGAGTCATGACTTGGGTCGAGGGCACGCCTGCCCCTCTTGGATTGTTGTGGATCGGGGGTAACGTTCCTACCCAAGTGTGATTGGTTTGTTGTTTTGCATGTTAGCCTATATGATAGCTCATTTATTGTCATGCAGTGTTTTCTTTTATCACAGAAATGATTGGATAATCTTTAATTCGTGTCTTAAACCTATGTCTCTCACCAACTTTATGTTGACGTTTTTAAGCATCATTTTCAGGTGAGCGTCATGAAGATGTTAAGTTAATAAAAGTGGCTAGAGAGACCTTAGGATGGCATTGGAAGATTCATTGAAGTTTTTTTTCGTATGTGTTTGCATGAATTATTGGATGCTCATTTGGTTGTATTAGGTTTGCGATTCATGGTCTTTGTATTGATGATTCCCTTGTCATTAATGCAAGACGCCGTGCGGATTCTTTTGTTGTTTTTTGGTATTGTCATGACACATTGTGTCTTTTATAATCATTTATGAAATTAGTGATCCTCTATTGTTGACACCATTGTGTTGTGATGATATCTATGATGTTACGCCTCGTGTTTCCGCCTTGGTGGGGTGTGACACGGATCACTTTGACGAAGACCACGTTTCCCTTTAAAATAACCGTGAAGAGTACCATTTATGTTTAAAGAGAAAGAAGTAGACGACACACATTCCATAATCCAAATAACCGTGCGAGGATGAAATCCAAACCCACATAGAATCTCACGCAAGAACTTCCAATCAAACGTGTCATAAGCTTTCTGAATATCAACCTTAAAGGCACATCTAAGAGAACCACGATTAAGGTGATAATTATGCATAATTTCTTGAGTGAGAAGAATATTATCCGTAATTCTTCGTCCCGGAATAAAGGCAGACTGATTGGGGCTAACCAAACCCGACAAGCTATCCTTGATCCGATTAGGAAGAATCTTGCTAATGCATTTATAGATAATATTACAGCAAGAAATCGAACGGTAGTCATTAATCCGAGAAGGAGAAGCAATCTTTGGAATAAGAGCAATAATCGTATGGTTTACCTCCTTCGAAAGAGAACCATTAATAAAGAATTCTTGCACGGCTTAGTAATATCAGTAGAAACCACATCCCAAGCTTCCTTAAAAAAGGCAGTCGTATATCCGTCAGGGCCTGGGGATTTATCGTTACCCATTTCAAAAACAGCCTCTTTAACCTCATGTGTGGAAACTGCACAAATCATATAAGAAGCAACATGAGAGTCAAGAGTATTAATAAAAAGATTATCAAAGTTAAGAGCTTGATTGACTCCCTGTTGTCCAAGAAAAGAAGAGAAGTGAGCTTCAAATGCCAAAGGAACCTGATCTCTAGTGACAACGAGACCATCAGCATTCATCGCCGCGTCGATTCTGTTTTGATGCACACGACCCTTGACCACTTTATGAAAATAAGCTGAATTTGAATCTTCAACCCGAAGCCAATCGATTTTTGCTTTATGTTTCAGGAAATGCTCCTCCATTAAGAGGGCGTCATTACAAGCTTTGACATAAACAGCTCTTCACGCAATATCATATTAGAAGGATCTTTATCAAGACAAGTCGGACTTGATTCCAACCTCACTTACGAAGACGATTGTGGCATTCTGAAAGAATACACCTTGATCATATAAGAGTTTACGGAGAGGCTTCTTAAGATGTTTTAGTTTCTCAACCACCTGATACATATGGAACCCACTAAAAGGGGTAGCCCATTTTTCTTTGACCAACTGTTTAAATATAGTATTGTGGACAAGAACGTTTAAAAACTTAAACGTTTTCGATTTAACATTAGATATCATAGGGATTTTGAGGATAGCCGGAGCATGATCAGAAATGCGGTACGGTTGAAAGATAGCGTAGGCACCAACAAAAGAATCATAGAAAACAAATTTAGGCCATAATTCTAATCAGTCAATTTTAGGACGAAGAAAAAAGCCGTCATCCCCTTGTGGTTTCTGCTTCCAAGAATTGCTTGAGTGCTCGTGTAGTTAAGCAACAACAATATCAAAAACGACACAATCCGAGACTTCAATATCCTCCACACACTCCTTAAATTCCCGCATAGAAATATCAAAATTCGATGAACCCATAGATTTGTCATCCAGGTTTAAGGCTGCATTAAAGTCTCCTAGTAAGCCTCTATGGCCTATCTTGAATGTCATGTTAGGCAGAGGGGGGGCGCAGAAACCAATTAAACCAGAAGACCACGTCTATGAGTAAATGATTATGGGCATAGACAAATGTCAAAAAAACAACTCCTTCTTATCACTTTAAACCAGAATCTTGTGTGTCAACCACACCCCCTGATCATCATTGTAGAAATAATTGCCAACAAGATCAACTCACAAGGGTTCCACCCTACAATGATAACGCGAATCCCTTAGAATCAGAATGATATTAATGACCAGTTCTAGAACCTAAAAATAGTAGAGCACAAGAAAATACCAAGAGCAATAGCTGCATAGGACTCCAAATACACAAACACATAATGTTTTCATTAATGCCCTGACGTACCTACAACTTGTTTGGTGTGATGGTTTCATACCCTTACATACCAATGCTGCGACGTTATACATTGGCGGAACTTCAATATAGGGGAGTGCATAACTCCCTTTTCTGATTTTGAACAATATCTTTAGTAATAAGGGTCTTGCTAAAATAATATCCATTCTTCAATATCTTCACGCAATCACTGGTCGATTATATTAAGTCTTGTTATTCTTGAAGCAAACCAATTATCCTCCTTATCCGGACCTGCAGAAGGTGTATCTGAATCACAACCAGTAGAAGGGTCCTGTTCGACCCACTAAGTTTCCAGCAGAGAGCGAATTCATTGAACATGTTGTCTTGGTGTTCTGCAGGAACTTTAAAGTTGTTTTTAGTTTCACCATGTTAGTATCATCCATATCCGACGCTTCCTTATCTGGTTTGTGAGCGATCTGATTAGTTTTTTGCCAAACCACCCTAACTTTCGGTTTGTTCATCTTAAGACCATCACTTTGTTTCTGGTTAGTGTTGGTGTGTTGCTTACCTTTCTTACGTTTGTGACTAACTGAGGTAAACCCATCTTCTTCCACCTCTTTTTCTTGTTTGTTCACTTGCTGCTCTTGAATGACGCGTTTAGGACACTGCTGAGGTGTGTGACCAAAAACACATGACATTCCAAGCATAACAATGGTGTCCATTCATATTCTATTCTAATTTTTTCCTTTGTATGCCTTGTACCATCCTCATTAGGAATTGCCATAGTGACTTCCTGTTTGAGCTCTTTATCCGCGCCTACCTCAACGAGAGCACGGGCAAAACCCAAACGACCCTATGGATCCGCACACTTTTCACTTGTAAACGTATCAAGCATTATAGGTCTACCGACCTGGGTAGCTATTAGACTTAACCCATCTTCATAATAGGCCACAACGGGCACTTTGTGCATCTTAACCCACACTGGCACCTCCGTGACTTTATCCTTAGTTAGGGACATGTTTGCAGACCACTTGGTAAGGATAATAGGAGTATGTCTTATCATCCAAGGCCCTTGTTCTAAGACTTGATCTACTCCAGTTTTTGAAGCAAATTTGAAAAAATAAAAACCATCATCGTCCTTAATAATTTTCTGGAAACCATATTTTCCCCAAGTGTTTACCACATAGTTCTTTACAAGGATGAAAGCAATGGTTTTGCCAACAAAGTAACCAAAGATTGAATTAGCAAACTTATTCTGAGCCCAGTAATAGCATCCATAGGTAAAACGAAATCAGAGTCATCCACCTTCTCATCATTATTTAAGGTTCTAAAATTTACCTTAGGGACAGATTTAGTATCAACAACCACGTTGACAAATGATTTCTTCATGGGCATAATCGGTGACTGTGCCTCTTTGTCATCATCACGACCCGACTTACTACTTGGGTTCATTGCTGAAACAGTTTTCAACTCACCAAAGCTAGTAGAATTTGCTTCCATATCAAAAAACGTAGGTGATGGTATAGTTTTCCATCCAAGCAACCAACACCAAGTGTAATGATGAGCATTCTTTTAACCTGGATATGGGTAATTCGCATCAGCACACCCATCACATTAGCAATTTTCATTACCTTAATGGGCTTTTCCATCCAGTGTAATAGTTGAAGCCTCAGATTGAGAACGGGGTAATCGTAAAATCCACAACCTTCACTAGGTTGTAAAGAATTAGAAAACGAACTATCATTAATCTATGCATACGAGCAAAAAGTTTCGCCATAGTCAATAAACCCAGCTAACAACCCCTTCCCTTATTTCAAAGTATTGACATTTGCCATAACACAAAAACGAAAACAGTAGCAAAGAAAACAACCTAAAGAGTAACAGTAGAGCCCCACCAACAAAACGAACTAAAATCTAGTACAACAACAATAAGAATAAAGGCTGGCTAGAAAATTCAATGAGATAGGGTGAAAGAAACAATTAAGCATCAAAATTGAGCATCACCCAAACCTAAATCAGTTATTGTAGGAGATAAGAACAAGAAGGGAGCTTGATTGGTGTTGGCAGCTGCTAACACAAGAACACTAATTGATAGGATCAAACACAAGAACGAATTAGGGATGAGAAGAGGAAAAAAACAATTAATGTTAATAAACCAGATCTCTAAATGAAAAACACGATCAGGATAGAACAAGATCGTCCTTACCCATGAATATATGTGGGTTATTCTCCCGATATTTGGGATTTGCAATACCTCTTAGTCTAATTGTTGAGTGAATTGTTAGGTTACTCGTCCTTTTGTTATACGGAATAACGTTTATTGGGTCATGCCCTATTGCGTGCGCGTCTTAATCACATATAAAATAAATTTGCAAAGTAAAAAATAAACATTTTGAAAACAAACTTGTGAAGGTAGCTAGTCTTCACTTTCATTAATATTTTAAAAGACATTACAATGGACAAATACGATAGATTGAAATGCATTACCCTACTGCGGAGCCCGCATGGGTGAGTTGCTTACATTTTGTGAATATAACATTTCTTGAGGTTGTTGACTTCCAAGTCCGCGGGAGCTGCTTTCCATCACGATCTCTTAACTTGTATGCGCCCTTTCCAAGTGCTTCCGTAACTTTGTACGTCCCTTCCCATTTAGGGCCTAGCTTCCCTATGTCTTCTGCACGGACTGCATCATTGTTATGATACACAAGGTCTCTCGGTTTGAAACTTGTATTTTAGACTTTAGAGTTATAGTACATCTCCATTTTTGCTTTGCTCTTTGTGCAACACGTAATGTTGGCTTCCCTCCCCTTTCCTGTTCCAAAAGGTCAGATAATTTTCCATAGCTTCATTGTTTTTTACCAAGTCTAACATCCCGGTTCTGAATGTAGGCATGCCAATTTTCCTGCTGGGAAATGACCACCCTCCTTTCTGTATATTTAATGCAACGAGTTGTTTCAGTTTTTTAATTTTTATTTTTTTACTGGATTTTATCATGGTGCGAAGTGTGCCGATAGAACATGTGGTACAGCCTTTCATCCAATTCTTAGCTTCTTGCCTCTAGCCTTGCATTTATTCCCTTCTCCTAAACAGCGATTTGCCTTTCTAACAGGCCATTGATTTGGCGGATGTTTACCTATAAGCAAAGTTTTGCGAGATACATAGTTTCTCCACCAATCTTTGAATGGATTGTCACTAGAACTGTTTTTCATTATTGAGATAAATTCTCTTCTGGGAGTCCGAATCTACAGACAGAAAAATAATGTTATCCCACACAAATTTTTTGATTTGATTGCCAGTGATGGTTGCAACTGGTTGTGCTTCAATCTATTTTATGAAGTAGTCAATGGCTACTATCAAGAATTTGACTTTCCTAGGCCCTTCCGGAAAAGGTCCAGCTATGTCAATTCCCCATTTGTAGAACGACCATAGAGATGTGATTGGAGTTAGCTTTTGCTGTGGATTCCTTGGAAACAGGTTTAATACTTGACAGTCTAACATGCCGAGAGCGAGAGCAGTGTCTCTATATCTTCCTTATCATGTTGGCAATATAACCAATCCTTAAAGCTTTGGCTACGACGGATCATGTGCCTGCATGCATACTACAGGATCCTTCATGTATCTCTCTCAGAACATAGTTTGCTTGAAGTGGCCCTACACACCGTAGCCATGGCCCGAGAAAAGATTTTTTGTAAAGTGTCCCATTAATTACGGAAAAACGCTGCGACTTGCGTCTTACTGCTCTTGCTTTTTCAAATCCGCTGGCAGGGTTTCCTCTGTAAGGTATTCGAAAATAGGAGTCATCCAAGTATCTTCCTCTTCTTCTGCTTATGGATGCTATTTTGCTCAGTGCGTCAGCTTTTTTATTTTCACTTCACTTATTGATTTATTGATTTTTCTTTCAGCTCTTCAACCAATACTTGCTTGCTCAAGTGTGCAAAGCTTGTGGATGCTATTTTGCTCAGTGCGTCAGCTTTTTTTATTTTCACTTCTAGGGACTTGTCTTATGAGAAAGCTTTGTGAATGCCTGCTGTAAGTGTATCTTACTTTTCCAGGATTGGATTCATGTCAGCCTCCGTTGCATACGTAATGTCCGTTCACCATTGTTTGGCCCACCATCGTAATCAATATTTGCCTAAAGATTTTTAACACCCATTTGTTCCACTATCCTCAATCCGACAATCAAAGCTTCATATTCCGTTTCGTTGTTTGTGGCGTCAAACCTAAATCTTAGGGCATAAGGGAATTCGATCCCTTCTGGGCGCCCGTAAACAAAATCCATGGTTCGGGGAGTTCTTATTCCGCTTCCATCAGAGTATCCAGAGAGTCCTCTTCTTGTCGTTTGACTATGAAGTATGCTAGTATCTGCCCCTTAACTGATACTCTAGGTCTGTAATGTATTGCGTATTCTCCTAATTCGATGCTCAATTTCTGTAGCCTTCCTGCTACCTCTAGTCTTGATAACACCTGATGTATTGGCTGGTCCGTGATTACTATGATTAGGTGTGCTTGAAAGTATCTCTTTAGGCGCTTACTAGCATGTACCAAGGCCAACACTAATTTTTCCATTGATGTATATTTTATTTTTAGACCTTTTAATGCCCTGCTGACAAAGTGAGAGGGATTGTTTAGCTTCGCTCTCCGTCATGTCGGACCCGGCGCGGCATTACCGTCTCTTTTGTTGCTGCCATATAGACGATAAGTTCCTCCTTCTCCATTGGCGCAGTTAACAAGGGAAGTTTGGCTATTAGCTGCTTCATTTGCTTAAATGCCTGTTCAGCTTCCGCGGTCAATGAAAATCACTTTTCTTCGTGCACTTTTTTAAAGTTTTAAAGAACGGTAATGATTTCTCTGCTGATTTGGCTAAAAACCTGTTCAGGCTTGCGAGCTTTCTGTTTAACTTTTGCGCGTCCTTTAAGCATTTTGGGGATGGGAGACTTAGGACAACGTCCACTTTATCTAGACATACTTTCAGCCCCCTAGTGTTGACTTTGTATCCTAAGAACATTCCTTCCTCCACCCAAAATAACACTTTATAAGGGTTTAGTTCATGTTAATATTCCTAGGGCACGTTTTGTGTAAGAAGAGAATTTCAGAGATTAGAAATGAAGTAGAGAATAGAATTCAGAGAAATGGAATTGAATGAGAAATGTATTGAATTCCATTGTTTGGTAACACAAGAGAATTGAAATAAAAAATAATCACGAAATATTTTTCTTCTTAAAATCCTAAATAAATAACTATATAATACAATAATTTTCACCATCATTTTTTTCGAGCAGGTTACTCTGTCGGGTTATAGCCAATTCGCACCCGACCCTATTAGGCCTATTCATGTCCCTGTACCTCACGGTCAATAAAAATTTATGCGGGTGAATCGAATAACACTATGCAGATAGTGGTCGGGTATCGGTTAAAAGTTTTGCTAACTCGGGTTCGAGTCGACCCGAACAAAGATTTTGTAAATTTTTTAGGGGAAATATAATTTTTTATTTAAAAGAGTAAAAAAATAGCATTTTTATTTATTACAATTTACACATATCGGGTTGACCCGAAACTCCGAATGGACAGACCCAATTGAACCGACCCGAATTGAACCGAACCCTATAACCAAAATTAAAATAAAGGGTCGGTTTCGAGTATGAAAATTTATAGTCTTGACCCAATTGACCCACAAAAAAAAACAACTGACTGTGCTTATAAAATATAGAAAAATAAAAGCAAAAAACAAAAAATAAAAATAAAAACTCATTTCTCCAAATTCTCTTATCAGAAGGAGAGAAAGGTTACTCTATAAGGTGGACAAAAATTACACTACCATTTCTCTCCAATTCCCAACTTAATTCTCTTCAAATTCTCCACTTTTTTATTTCTCTCTACCAAACATCTAGAGAAAATAAAATTTAATTTCTATTTTTAATTTTTCTTTCCTTATTTTTTCCATATTCTCCCAACAAACACTAAACCCTTAGAGTTTTAAATGTTTCCTCTATGTCTCTGACTATCTCATCTTCCGTGCGGCTTTTGATGACGTGGTCGTCCACGTACACTTCGAGATTTCTGCCAATCTGTTTATGGAATGCTTTATCCACCAGACGATGGTAAGTTGCCCTAGCATTTCTCAGGCCGAAAGGCATCTTTGTATAGCAGAATATTCCTTGGCTTGTAATGAATGTTGTTTTTTCTTCATCTTCTTTTGCCATTTGTATTTGGTGATAGCCTTTGTATGCGTCTAAGAAGCATTTAAAAGAGAATCCGCACAGGGATTCTACCTTCCAGTCTATTTCTGGCAACGGATAACCATCTTTTGGGCATGCTTTGTTTAAATATTTGAAATCAACGCACATTCTCCAACTGTCATCATGCTTCTTTACCATCACCGGGTTAGACAACCAGTCATGGTAGTGTACTTCCTTCACGATTCCTACCTCCACAAGTTTCCCAACTTCTTCATGATTCCTTGGTTTTTCTATCACAGCTTGCCCAACTTTCTTTTGTCTAACCGGAGAGCATCCCTCCTGCACGTTTAAGTGATGTTCTGCAATGTGTCTTGGGACGCCGGTCATATCCGCAGGCTTCCAGGCAAAAATGTCCAAGTTACACTAGAGTAGTCCGTATAACTTGTTGCGGCCTTCCTCTATGAGGGTGGAACCAATCATTACTGTTTGTTCTAGAAATTTTGGATTTATTGCCACCTTGATTCTTTCTTCTACTACTTGTGTGGTAGCTAGAAAACTCCCTTCTGGTCCGGAGACCATCGCACATTCCAGTAGGACCAACATGCTGCTATTTAGAGTGATTACTCCTCCTTCCACTGGGAACTTTAGCATTCCGTAAGCTATCGATGGAACCGCTTGTAATTTTCTGACTCACGGTCTTCCAATAATTTCATTGTACGGAGATGGTGACCTTACAACCACGAAGTTTATCCAAGCCGAAGTGGAGTGTTCTTCGTCTCTAATCTTTACCAGTAGTTGTATTTGCCTTATTGGCCATATTATCTCACCACTAAATCCAATCAAAGGGGTGGTGGCTGGTATCAATTGGTTCTTGATTTCCGAACGGATTCGGCTAAAGCAATTCTCATACAAGATTTTTGAGGCTGATATGCCATCCACGTACATGCGGTGTATGCAATTGCCTCCTATTTCTGCCTCAATGATCATTGGACCTTCTGTTCCTTCATCTTCCCCTAAGGGGAAAAAAGATTTATGGGTTAGGAGAAAAGCTTTGTGTGATCCTTTTCCTGGCCACTCTTTCCTAAGGTTGGACCATTAGGATAGCTAATGCTTTATCTTTCCCGGAGGTTTCCCCTTTCTTTGCCACCTTAGGCTGCTCCTTTCAGTTGTTCTGTTTGAGTTCTTTGATCAAATGCGATAGCTTTCCTGCCTTAAGCATTTCTTTGATCTGTTTCTTATCATAGCAACATGTAAAATAAATGAAAAGCATAGGTGAATCTAGGAGTGTCCATTATATACTTTTTCCTGCTATTTTTATGGCATTCATAATGGTGCCATTTTTTGCATTTAGGGTGGCGATGGATTTACTTTTAGTAGAGCGATTGGTTATTTATCCTTGACAGTAATGTTACAGCGATTTGTATTACATGGCAGTAGTTGTAATGTATAGCCTAAATTTACATTAAATCTATCAACTTACATTGGAATCCATCAACAAGTCCCTAATAGTAACATTAGGCTTTACTGTATTAAGTTACTGATGTTGATGTATATAAGATTATAAGGGCATAAGCATTTGTGACTTAAGTATGCATTATACCAAAAGGCTTTTGGCACTAAACTTTCCCAGCAATTATGAATGTCCATGGGTATATAGTAATATTGATATGTTCTTATAAATTAGAGGTGTTGGACAAGTGCAGCCCTGCCAAATTCAGCCAGCCATGGATTGGTTGGCCAAAAGGTCGGCAACCATGGTTACCCAAAAAAGTGCTACTTTTTGCATATTCATGTATTCCAATTTCCTAAGTTTATCTATCTTGCTTGCAGAGATGCATTTATTAATTATTGGGTCAATGGCAACATGTCGATAAAAATGTTGCCACCCAAATATATATAATATTGAAAAAGTCTGATCTAAGTTATTTAACTCAGGTATTTTCTTACTTTTAATATGATCATAGTTTCTATATAGTTATATAAGTTTCTGACTTGACCACAAGTTCATTTATTTCCTTCTATGTCTGCAATAACACTTTAAACCGATACTTTGGGAACTATTGACAACTCATCCAGGTTTGGAGTTCTTACAGAGCACCCCAAAATTTCAGGAGAGATATGGTACGTTTTGTGTATTTGTATATCTTTTTATAGGTTAATAATGATTTAATAGTGTACAAGAATTCAGTTTTTCCAAAAAAGATAATGAACTCATTCCCTCATTCTTATACCACACAATAGCCTGCAAGTAATAAGTGGATATTTGAGATCACTTACTTTGTCCACTTAATCCATAAATATGATAAATGTGATCAGCATATCAGCTTAGACGTAAAAGGAGGTGCTTGGGATTACTTATTTTTTCCACTTTACTGCACATACAAATAAGTTACAGTTTGCTCAGGTTTGAAATTGAAAAATGCATAGCAAAAGTATATACAATTTACATGATGGGTTGTTACTGATAGTTGTTTTATTATTTTATACCCCGGTGGGATTTGTTTATTCAAAATGATTCAAAGACACAAAAATAAGTTTTTGGTGATTTTAGTTGCGTGTTATAATAAGCATTTTGAAATAAGCAATTTTTTGAAGATTTTAGTTGCGTGTTATAATAAGCATTTTGAAATAAGCTTATTTGCTTATTTCCTTAACCAAACATCCCCTTATTTATGTTGACAGTTACTTATTTGTGTTGACACTTACTTGCAAACACATATTCTTTTCGCAAACGTGAATAGTCCATAAGTGCTTATTTGTTTAATGAGGTGAATACATTGTCCTGGTAAGCAACACAAAACTGAATTGGCGCACCCAAATCACCATTACAAAGTATATGTTTCAAGCCACACCAAAACAAATACAATTCCTAAAATAAAACAGAAATGCAATCAAACTTCATTTTACTCGACACATCATTTTTGCTAAGATAGTCATTAAAGGTAGGGATTAGTATTCTTAACTTAAAATAGTATAGTCATTTACAATGTATGCAATATCTAATAGCTATTGAAGCCAAACAACAAAGAACTAATTTTCCTTTCCTGCTACATGTGTGTAGTCATTCAAGATTAACAAGTTGACATAGCTTTTGTGGAATCCTAACTTTAGTGTATATTAAAACAGAGGGCAATAAAGTCTCCCTTGGAATCAGAAGGTCGCGTATTCGATTCACGCCAGGTTCATTTTTTTATTCTTCTATTTCCTGTTTAATTTATTATGGTTACTATTGCAATCATAATTTGAAAGATCGGTTTGACTTAAAACTGAGCAATGCATTTAAAGTGTTTTACTTTTTGGCTGGTGGGCTGAAGGGTTTTTTTCTCTTTGCCTCATACTTTTCATTTTCAAACAACGTTTGGTTCTTGAAATGCCATAAGGAAAACTCCTTCCTAAAATGAAAATTAAGTCATAGAGAAAAAGAAGCTTTCTGCCCTGCAGAGTCAATCGCTGGTGACGGAAACTTTTCTGAAATTCAAAATTATTACACAGTTTTCCTATTAGAGCTTCGAAAGTGTACCCCACAATTTTATTAAAAACTCACTACTTAAGAGTTTATAAGAAGAGCAACACTCATAATTGCATGTAAGTTTTTACAGCAACTATAAGAATTCTTTAATGAAATTTTTTAAAAATGTTTGCGATTGCAGGAATGATTTTCACAAGGTTATTACATCGGTGAATCTTTGTCCCTCTCATAAAGCCTAAGCATCAAAAAAGTGTTTCACGGTGCTTCGGATTGTTAAGGTAATTTCTTGATCCTTATATTTGCGACTCATGGGGCGTTTGGTTTGGATTATGGAATGAATATGGGTATATGTATGGCAACGTTTAGAAAATGCTTAGTTTTGTGGTTTTAATACCCATTTTCGAAAATAAAACCCATAAACCAAACCACTTTATTGGGTATGAGCCATTCCTTCAATGTTTTTTACCCATATTTATTCTAAATGCTATTATAACTTAAGGGTTGTTTAGATGCATGAATTGGTAGGGAATACACGCTAAGTAAACAAGCAGAATCATACATACATGTATAACTATTTCATAGTTGCATATAGTTTATTAAGCAATTCAAAACAGTAAACACCATTTAGGAATGAAGGAATTAGCTTTTGCATAATCAATTTAAGGTAGCCAAAACAACATTGATTCTGATTTGGGGGGTTCAAATAGTCAGTAGCTATCTAGTTAGTCAAGTAAACTATGAGCTGTCAAATCAGAACGATAAACGAATTGTTCAAGAATATAGGGGCATAAAACATGTAAATCCCATAAACACACGAAGTTAGCCCAAAGATACTGACACAACTCCCGACAAAGGTTAAAACACGGTTAATGCGCGAGAATAATGATCATCATAACACAAGGATATCAAAATAGAAAAATTTCAAAATGCAATAAGTGAAATAGTGTCATGGATATCATCCACCACCAAGTACCAGACTGAAAATGAGGAAATCCCAACAAGAACACATCACTTAGTCACTTACAAAACCAAATCCCACGCAGGGGTCCAAACAATCATAAAACATCAATCCGATAAGAAAACAAATCCTTAACATACTTCCAAAGCAAGACCTCCCCCCCCCCTCGACACATGATCCATACAGTAGACATCTTAAAGTCTGTTTTTCACACATCTCAACCATTTTTTATTTAATGATCGTTCATTCTCTTCACCTGAATATGATACTCGAAAATGTCAACAATAATGTTGGTGAGCTCGTAGGTTTGAAGGAAACCCAGTCGTTGTGCCTATATATCAAACAGGGGACAACTGTGTTATATGACCGTGAATATATGCAAACAATCACAAACCCATGACTTAGCATCCCCGCTAATCATGTACCAAGACCTAGCATCCCCGCTAGTCTTATCATCAGCGTGTACCAATGCTCTTGGGGTCGCAACCCCGAGGTCATATGCACCTAAAAGCCTACCAGCTGGAGCATTTACAATAGGGCAGACCCTTCACAAACAAAGCAATTCCATGCTAATCACACACATTGCCATGCAGTCATAAGCACATAAATTGTCCCAAAACCAAAACCACATTTCGCACAGTTAAAAAAACATTTTAAAACACATTTTAGTATCATTTCCCCTCAATGGAAAAGATTTAAAAAGTGGGTCTACGAGAACTCACCTCAAGCAAAGGTCTCAACCAGCCAACTCAAAATCACACAAGCAAATGCAACGACGTCTGAACACGACCTAGTCCGATTAATGTTCCACTTAGACATTAATTTCCAAAACAGTTTTCAGGTTTGGTGCATACAGGTCAGATGCGCGTTGTACGGTTATTTTTAACGTTTTCAGTGGTGCGATGATTGACAACTTAACTTCAAAAGTATCATACTTCCAACTCATACCGCAGTATAATATACATACTTATACTATTCAATAATAAAGTAGAATAATATAAGAAAATTCTTATATTAAACACTTATAAATATACTTATACCTTGCTAATATAATAAATAAGTAGTAAATACTTATATATATATAACTAGTAAATACTTATATACCTTGCTAATATATTATATACTTATACCTTGCTAATATAAGTAGTAAATACTAATATAATAAATTGTTTAGTATAATTAAACGTTTTGTTTCTTATAACTTAAATGATGAATTAATGGTAATTAAGAGTACCGAATGGAGTATATATATATATATATATATATATATATATATATATATATATATATATATATATAAATCAATACAAAGACAAATATCGAGAGAAGGATAAAATTAAAAAAGATTTAATTTTTTTAAAAAGTTCCAAAAAATTCTGAAAAATCCACAAGATAGTGTATGTTGGTGCATTGAAAAAAGTGTAAAAAGTTTTTTCTAAAAGTGGATAGTTTTGGCCGAAAAAAATTTTGATAAAAAAAACTTGTTTGTGCAAAAGTCGATTTTTTGTGTCATCAAAAATCGTTTTGTACCCCAACTCACGCTTTTGACTATTTTTGCCATCATAAAATTAATGCGCATCCAAACTATAACAAGTCAAAAAATTTTTGTGCATCAAAACTTTTTTGTGCATCAAAATTTCTTTTTTTTGCGGAATAAAAAAACGTATAAAAAACTCAAAAATATAAAAACTTCTTTTACAAAAAAGTTTTATGCACCAACAACCTTGAAATTAATGGATTTAGATTGTGAATTTTTACGAGAACATTATAAAAAAATTTTCTTTTTATCCTTCTCACGAATATTTAGTCTTTTTTATATTAACCTACCTACATAGTATATATAAATAAATATATAATATATTATATATATATATATATATATATATATATATATATATATATATAAATATAAATATATATATATTTACTAAAACAATTAATGGACAGGGGCAGGAATTACCATTAATTCATCATTTAAGTTATAAGAAACAAAACGTTTAATTATACTAAACAATTTGGAAAAGTTTCAAAAAAATACATTTTTCGTATTTTAGTCGACTTATTAAAATAATAATATTTTATTATTTTATTGCAAATCTCTTTTTGAGTAAAAATTCTAAGTGTAGACTTTTTACGAAATTTCGACATGACACGTACGTTTATATATATATATATATATATATATATACTAAACAATTAATGGTACTCTTAATTACCATTAATTCATCATTTAAGTTATAAGAAACAAAACGTTTAATTATACTAAACAATTTGGAAAAGTTTCAAAAAAATACATTTTTCGTCTTTTAGTCGACTTATTAAAATAATAATATTTTATTATTTTATTGCAAATCTCTTTTTGAGTAAATTCTAAGTGTAGACTTTTTACGAAATTTCGACATGACACGTACGTTTATACAACGTTTTCCAAGGTTTTTAAACTTTTATTTCAAACAATATTCCACAAATTCACTATTTTTCGACAAAATGCCAAGAATTCATATTTCGCAATGTTCACCAAAACGTATTTCCAAACGACTACCAATATCAATTCATAAATATGTCCCATTTTCTAAAGTTCGCCAAAACTTATAAAACGACTAATTTAAGCTTATTGGGCAATAGGATCCATTAAGATATTTATATGCATAATATATATTTTAGGCCCAATACCAAAGCCCATTAGTAAATATAAGCCCAAAACAATAGCTAACAAAATAACCCGGACCACAATAAGGCCACAATAAGCCATGGCTTATTGGGCCGTGAGCCCTTAAGCTCCCAAAACAATCCACTAAGCTCGAAAATAAGCTAATAAGCTACGTAGTATATTCGGTTATCACCATAAGCCATCAAAATAGTCTACAAAAATACGACGTAAGAGGTAAATAACCAAAAATACCCTTCTTGTATTTTCCTTTTTGTCGTGAGCTAATAATCCCAAAATAAGCTCGAAAATTGCTTAATATTAAGCCAACTAATCCAATATCCAAAATAAGCTAAATAGCAAATAAATGTTTTTCAACCATCACAACCACGATAATAAAACTACAAAATCCTTATTCCCTTTTTATTTTTTATTCGAACCAAACGCACCCTTTTATTCCTTTTGTAAATTTTTCATGTTCGATTTTTAACAAACGCACCGTACAACTAGCTTATATGCATCATTTAACACACAAAAGTATAAGTTAAATTAAAATTTATAAAACTTACAAGGAGGGTCTTGACAAGCGAGAACGAACGCGAATCGACTACCCAAACGTAGTTTAAACAATAACCTGGACACTAGAATCAACCCACGACACCGCAAATCTTCATGTTTTTTTAACAAATATTGAAAAAAATATGTGTTTGTGTGTGTTGTGGAGTTCGGCCAAAACCAAGAGAGAAAGAAAGAAATGCGATGAATATTTTTTATCTATGTTTTTGAAATGGGATAGAAACAAGTGATACAAGACAAACTCTAGTACCCACCAAGGACCATAGAAGCTAAAAACATGATCGGGTTGCCTTCTTTTTGTGTCGGGTTCACTTAAAACTCAAAAACCGTGATCGTAAAATATTTCCCAAAGTTACTTAGCATTTTTATTCATCTTAAAAATACTTTTCCATTAACTTAGAGTATTTACACGATATATTTCCATATTTTTTTTGGGTAAAAGGGAAACATTCCCCTAATTAATATTAACACCCAAACACATATAATACATAAGAATTGGCCTGAAATACCACATTACCTTGAACAAAGCTCAAACAACCACTAAAAAAACCGAGTGACTAACCACACTATTACTAAACCCTATTACAAAAACAATAACACCAAATAGGGAAAAAACAACCATCTAAAAAGACACACGAAAAACCCCTAGGAATAAACCTGAAGACGAAACGGATTCAACTTCCATAACTTCAGTGAAGACTAACAACGCCCTCGACCTCTTCCATGTAAATGAAACCCTATCTTAAGACGCACGAATGACCGAGTAAAAGATGCAAGCAACAACATTATCAACTGACCGCATTCTCACTCCTTAAAAAGCCTAATATACCTCTTGCCCAAATGAAAAACTAAGCCAGCCAGCAACCACTAATATAGACGCAAATACTCTTCCGAAACTCCTCTTCATAGCAAAGGGATGATGTCCTTGAATAATTATTATCATATAGAAATCCGACCCTAGAAAGACCCCGCATAACATTACTTGCTGTCCAAATCTTCTTAGAGAAAGAGCATTCAAAGAAAGATGTCATAGAGAATCCTCTTGACTTCACATACGAAACAACACGCTATCCGATTAACCTTGTCCCCATGCTTTCAGCTATCTTTGGGTTTTCACCGACATTAACAATACGCCTAAAAGTTTCAGAGCAGCCGAGGAATACAACCCGTAAACCACACACAATGAAACCAAGGCACCTTATCACTTCTAGGCCTTATAGAGTTCCAAACAGAATGGACAGAGAAAGGCTTAATAACGCCATCCAAATCCCTCCAAACCACACTATCACGAAACACCAGGTTTAATAATAGGTCTGAGTAAAGAATTTAAACAAAGGATAAGATAGAATACCACTCCTTTGGCCAACTTGAATAGACCATCCAGAGATACACTCCACTATAGTAGTAACGCTGATGAAGACTCCGCACTATAATATATCTCCGGTGTAGAATAATATTAGTGTAGCAGTACACTATCATCACCCATCATCATGCCGAAACAGAATATAGATTGACCCAAACGCCAACTTTATATCAATAAAGTCTCATCAAAGGACGTAACTAAGAATCTACTCCCAGCCTGCATGTCATGTTACCACAATAGGAATATCCAAAAATTACGATTAAGCAAGTATGTAAGAATGAATCCATTGACCCATAACGACTCTTAACATTATAAGATTCCAGATGTGAGGAACCATCAAAGCATTATTAAAACAAGCTAACCTACGAATCCCGAGACCTCCTTCAATCTTAGGAAGACAAATCTCCTCCCAAGCAACTTTCGCTTGACCATTACGAAGCTTACCTTGGCACCAAAGAAACCCTCTTATAATTTGCTCAATATCAAGCAAAACTTGGGAAGGCAAAACAAACACCGAGGCCCAAAAAACATGAAGCGAACCAATAACCGATTGAATAATTAAAGTCATACCGCAGTATGAAAGAAATACTAATTCTTCGCAATTAAATCAACCCGAGGCTGAATTTTCAATCAAACTCCTTGACCAATCCCGAAACATCAGCCGAGAATACACCAAGTTCACTCCCACATAAAACTGACCGGGCAATTTACCCCACCTCAAATGGAAAGATTTGCAAATAGATATTTTAACATGATTAAGAACATTGCAAAAAATAACGCCGTACTTTTAGGGATCGCTAGGAGTTAATCCCGGACGCATCTCAAAATTCATCCAATCTTCCATAATTACTTTAGATAGAAGTTAAACATCAACCATGAGAAAAAAAGAAAATAGATCACTTCCCAAACATAGATTCACAAGGTCTAATTTGGAGTATATATTTCCATATTATACTCCCAAAAAACTCATTTGAACATTAACGGACGTGTCGAGACTTGTTTTTTGGCATTTCTCACAATTCACGGGTCAAACCACCCGGAACATAAATAACACAATAATACCCTCTGAAAGGATTAATATACATAAACCCAAGGCTAGTGGGTTTTTTCTCTCCCCATGGGGGAGAGAAAACACTGTTTCAAAAAATAGATCTTGGCCGCCATCTAAACACTATACGACCATTACCCCTATAAATCGTTTCACATTGCCCTATAATCCTTAGATTCGTTCTTTAAATCTGTTTTTAAGGGTTTTAATATGCAGCTATAGTCCGTGTTGCCTTCTTGTTTTGGTGGGGTTTGAGCCGATCTTGTATGGACGTCAAGAGGAAACCCTAATAAAGATGTTGGCCGACACTCATATTTATTCCGGTCATCTATCTTACCCTTTATTGCTCGATCTGATCTAGGGTGTTTCCAGCTTTTGAATTCGTTTTATTACATGGTGGCTTGTGGAAGTGCATATTTGGATGTTCTTTTATTAGTGATTTAACCCTAATCAGCGATTCATCCCATCTTGCCTAATCGATCCCTTATTCGTTCTAAGGTTTCGTTGGCTGTTTCAATTTGTTATTAGTGTTTTCGAACCTCTAAAACCCTAAACTTTTTCCGAAACAGTTCTTTTCCATCTCTTTTTGTTCATTATTCCTAGATCGTTGATTTAGGGTATTGATCAATTAGGGTTTGTGATTTCATTCTGTTTTTAGGGTTTATGTCCATGAATTTGTTCGTTGCGTGATTAAGTTATTGTTATCATTATCTTTATCAAGAGTTCATCACTGGAAGACGATTATGGTGATGGTAATTGTTTTGACTGGAATTAATGTGCGTCTTGATCTATTCTGGGTATTTTGACTGTAATTAATGTGCGTTTTGACTTTTGATTAATGGCGTCATGATTGGATTATTTAACACTATTGTTGCTGCTAGTCAACGTGGGATTTAATGCATGGAGGTTATCGATTGGGGGTATTTTAGGGCCTCATTTTTCAGTCAACGGATGGTTATGGAAGTTATGGAACCTTAATTTTAGGGACTCATTATTGTGGTCAACAAATGGTTATGGAAGTTTAATGGGCAATGCCTGTGTACAAATGCTTTATTATTACGTTTTCAACAATCTAGTTGTGTCCTACATGGAAGTTTGCAATGCCTGCTAACAACTGCGTGTGTTTATCTGGATGAGTTCACAAGGGTTGTCCTCTTTAGGTATCGTTTCCTATGGAAGTATAGCCGCGAAGGCTATTTGGAAGGTTCTTTCTTTGAAATAATATGTGCCTAAGGTGGTTTATGCTACAGTTTTGTTTCCGGGATGATGAAGTTTTGGAAGTTATGACGGACGGCGAGGCTCAAGTGAATGATTACCAGAGCAAATTTGATTTTTGTAATCAATATGATATCCGCATATTAGTCGTGTTAGGAAGTTTTATTGCTTTCTTAGTCATAAGATTGGTATGTCTTTCTTGTGTAGGGAGTTAGTTAGTAGTATGTACTTCAATGTTTTTTGGTGTAATATAACCCTTTACAAAAAAAAGGATTATTATACACCATATAACCATAAAATACCTCAATCATATGAATTCACCATCGTCAACACGGTACGAGTTCTAACAAAATTGACAAAAGTCAAATAGTCAAAGGACTAAATTAGAACATTCAAAACTCACAAAAAGGGCAAGGGTTACATTCTACCTGTTAGGATCACATAAATGGACCCGAACAAAGAAGCTTCGGTCACTCGAAGATACAAGAGGCAGAAAGTGTTTCTCGAAAGACAATTGAGATAATTTAAGTTTAAATCTCATCATATACGGGCCAAGATGTAAAAAGCCCAAAAGAACGACCTCAAAGCAAATCCTAGTTAGTACTCTCTCTCTCTCTACCTAGTTAGTCAAAATTATATAGTGTAGACATCTCTCATCTCTATCTACTCACTCTCATTATATTTTCATCTTAAGGGTTGTAGCAACTCTTGTTTCAATTTCAAACATAAAAGTTCTATTAATGTTTGACTCTCTCTTTCTCATTGCCATTGATCTATATATCTATCTCTATATCTCTATCTCTCACTAGGATGATCTAGGGATCCTACAATTGGTATCAAGAGCCTACAAGATTGATGTATTGATTTGGTTTTGTATTTTTTTGTTGTTATTGATTTCGAGAAAAAAAAGGTTTAGATTGTTTTTGATTATTTGTTTGTTTTTGATTCTTGATTCATAGATGGTTTTATGTTTAATCTAATATCACTCAAACCATCTTGTAAGCAATCAACGATCTCGTGATTGTGTTTTTGTTTCCTTTCTTTTTGGTTCGAAAATGTTTTAAAAAAAAGTGGGTCGAACGAGTTCAGGTCGCCAAGCATACCGCACGAGTGTATTGTTATGGATCGAACTTGGAATCGAACGAGCTCTACATCTTCAGACCGAACAAAGAGCGCGAACAAGCATCGAGGGGACGGAGGGGAGGCGTAAGGGGGGGGTACGAAGGATCAGTACAAGGGATAGAACAAGCTACCGAACAACAGGGATCGAACAGAACAATTCGTACAAGGGATCGAACAAGCGATCGAACGAGGGGATCGAACAAGCGACCGAACAAGGCGTTCGAACGAGGGGATCGAACAAGCCAATCGAACTAGTCGATCGAACAAGCCAATCGAACTAGTCGATCGAACAAGCCAATCGAACAAGGCAACCGAACATCATCTCCTACTCATCTCAAACCGAACTGTAAACCTTCAAGTAGTCTCATACTCTCTCGAACTAGTTATTCTTTGTGTAAACCAAACAAAAAAAAATCAAACAACAACAAAAACATAAACACAAATCAAACAAATCATCAATCACTTACGATCAGATCATTACTAAACAAACTTATTCAATGGCATCCAATGAAGAAACAAATGCTGCAGGTACCGATACTCGTCCTCCTATGTTGGTTGAAAGTGACTACGATTCTTGGAAGATTCGTATACACAGGTACATTCGAGGCAAACCCAATGGCAAGCAGATATGGAAATCTATCCAGAATGGCCCTACACCTCACCCTATGATCACTTATCCACCCACTTAACTGCTTCCTGCGAGCCTGTATCTCTCTCTACTCTCACACAGAAGAAACTTGATCTGATTCAGTGAAAGAAAACAAAATTGAGATGGCTGAACTCAAGCTGAATCATTACTCATTCAAGGTCTTCCTAGACACATCTTCAAATAACCTCAATCAAACAAGCACTGCAAAGAGAGATTTTTATATGATAATGTGGAGATGCTTATGCAAGATCATGGTAAGGACTATTCAACATCTAGGTTGAGAGTAGTGCGAGTTTGTTGGAATGGGAGTGGGTACGGGAGGAGGGGCGCTTTCGAGCTATTGGACCTATCTCTCTCTCTCTATATCATTGACTACTTTTGGGGCGTTTCCACAAAGGCTTGTGAATGATATGAAGATTACTCAGTATCAACATCCAACTCATCAGATGAACACAAGTTAGTCAACAACCTTCGGCTTATGGGGAAAGTATGTGACAAATGTCAAACAGAAACATGGATATCACAAAACTCCACACCTAATGTTCAGTTTTTGGGTTTTTTGTTTTTTAGGGGGGGGGTTTTTAGTATCTATACTCATCACAAAGCCTATGAGCCTCAAGCCAAAAAAAGACTCTCAAGAAACAAGGATGCATCTACAAGTAATTGTTTTGATGCCCAGACACCAATTTGTGATTGTGTGTTTTGTGGGGGGGGGGGGGGTTCTCTTTTTTTTGAATATTGTTTATTTAGTGGAGGTGGGGGGGGGCGGGTTCCATAATCCCAAACCCACCTGGCCTATTAAGCTCACACCACATCTGCACCTGCACTTTTATCACCCTCAACTCCTTGTCCTCAACCTACTGCTCAGTCCGAATGACCATTGAAGGCCACTATGACTCATATTGCTAATCTCTTAAGTGTTACCAAAAGCATTTCCACCGCAACCAACAAACCACTCCGGGACTCCTCCAATTTTTAAGGACTCATGCACGAGCATGATGGTCACATTGTTACTGAACTAGTTCAGAGGAAGGCCCAGGTAATGTTTGGAAATACATTGCTAGAGGCAAGAAGGTATATGTTACAACTGCAAGGATAAGGACAAGTATGCTAGGCAGTGTAAAGAACTCCAAAAAGAAAGCTGGAACCTCAGTACTTCAAGATAAAAGCTTTACTGATGTGAAGCTAAAAGAAAGAGATGTATGTTAGATGCTGAAGCAGAAGCATTTCTCGCTGAATGTAGAATACTCCGGCCACCTTATGTCAACTCATGCACTGACTACAAAAAACAAGTTTTCAAGCCAATACATGAGGATTCGTATGACTTCAGACTTGGATGAAGGTCCCCAATTCTTGGCTGTTGCTTTCAAGGCCAACTTGATCATCCACTAGTGCAACCAACAATGCGATTCAAAGAGGACACTCCAAATACAATCAACTCTTTTTATAAAAAGGATATCAAGATTCAGGAGATAAAGCAACCAGGAAAGAACATTTAGACTCCGATGCTGAACTGAATTGAATGACAATAACGATCAATAATCATCATTTGTATCTTCTTGACACCCGAACCCAAAATGTTCCAACTGAGGTATCTGTTGACACCAAGTCTGAAAGATCTTATTGCCATTTTAACTACTTGCAAACCCAACTGACGGAATTGCCTTAGGTAACCATGAAAAATGTTTGGAAATTGAGACCTTCAAAAATTGAGCTCTAATGCAAAGCAAGAAAGATGTCGTCTAGATTACCACAAGGTCTTACTTGATCTGAAAACCTAGTTAGACAGAACAAGCCTAGTGATTCAGCGTATTAAAGCGTTATCGCCATGACATTTGCAAGAAAACGATTTGCCTTAAATGCACTGCTTTGCAGAAGAGAGAAAGTAATCTATGCATGTTTGTGAGCGGCGACGTAAAAGGAAGAATGAGTTTTATTTGAGGAAAGAAAAGCTAGACAATGAGTAGTATGCTGATGAGAGAGGAGAGAGAGGGTTAGTATATATATAAAACTGCTAACAAAGTTCAAGAGATACTATATACTATCTCTCTCTCTATCTTTAACATGCAACACAAACCTATCCCAATACTCTATCTTCAAAGAAACCTAAAAAAAAGGCAACCAATGACTTGCAAAAGGACATCCTAGGCACCCGTAACCCAGGTCTAGGTTATATGGCCAAGCGTGCTCAACCTGTTTTGTATGATGCTGATACCCTTTTGCATCCCAAAGCAGCCACCTCTTTAGTATATGGGATATGAAAGGAGGTCTTGGTTCAACCAAGTTGTTTAGCAAAAAAGATGAACGAAAACCAGGGCATGTTAGACCCGCAAACACTTTCTATGAGAAGTTAAATGCCCTTATGTTCGTTCCTCAGAAGGACCTATCTGGAGATCAGGCGTATTGGCTTTCTGCCAACGAAATTGCTAGTCAAGCTAGTAAATCAGCCACGCCTGCTACTCCTTTTGTTCGTAAAAGTCGACCTCCAAGTCAAGTTCTGACCAGTCTTCGAAACGTTAATGCTGTTTTTCCTCAATTTGAAGGTATCATAAAAGAAAGAACAACACAAAGACCAGACTATGTTTCTGAATGGTGTTTTGATTATGCAAAACAGTTTGTTGAACAACAACTGGTACCATTTTACGACCATTTCAAAAAACATATCCAAGCTGCTAATGATACATTTTTCAAAGAGATAAAAGAATTTGAACAGATTTTTGATGAACTGGAGGCGGAATATGAACAATGTGTTCTTGATAACAAGAACCTGACCATAGAGAAGAAAAATCTTTTAATCATAAATGAATGCTTAATTGCTGAGTGTTTAGAAAAAGATATCTGCTCTATTGTGCTTACTTCCGATATTGTTGTGCCCCCTAGTTCGAATTGCCTTTGCGAAGATCTTAGATCTGCATGCGATAGGGAACACACTAAAGTTCTTGAACTTGAAGCTGAGATTTCAAAACAGAAACAGCTAATTTCTGAATCTGAGAAACGTTTTGCATTTCTCGAACAGAATTATGTTAGTTTACAACTTAAATTTCAGAACTATAAACAGTGCATAGACACTTCTAGTGCCTCCAATGCAATTTTTGAAATTAACAAGTTAAGACAACAGCTTCAAGGGAAAGATGACACTATCAGGAATTTAGATGCTCAGATCAACATCATGAAGGTGTTGAATGTAGGTTCCACTGAAGGTAGTTGTGACCAACAGGCTTTAGAAACTGACAGAATTCAGTTGAAAGATACGATTACCTCACTTAGGATTCAGCTAGATGGCCTTAAGATAGAAAACGTGAGTATGAAAAGACGGTATGATGAACTGTCAAAGGCGAATAATCACTCACGTATTGCATACACTGAAAAGCTGAGTGCCTTAACTGCGGGAAATAACCAGTTGAAAGCCCAAGTGACTGGTAAAACAAGTAGTGGACCTTCCACCTCTGAGAAACCCAAAGTACTTGCATCAGGGATGTATACCAATAGTTCAAAGTACATTCCACCTCCAAAAAGAGCCAACTGGGTAAAACCAACCCCGTTGCCTAAGAAAAAGCAAGTTACTTTTCAGGAACCTCCTAGGACTTCAAATAGACCCACACAGAAACCACCAGTGCAACAAAACAAAAAGCCTAATGTTCCTGTGAATTTGTCTACAAGAACCAAACCTGCCACTGAATCTCGCAAACCTATGCCAAAGAGCCACACTCGGAACCATCGTATCTTGCCCAGTACAAGTGTGAACGCGAAAAATGGTTAACCGTGACCCGAACCGCGGGTAACCGCTCACTTCGGGTACCCGCATGTCCGGTTACCCGCCTAGTACGGTTCGGCAACAAATAGTAAAATTAATTACCCGCCCCGCGACGGATAGTTTAAATCTTCCAACTAACGGAACCGAACCGCCCCGCGAACACCCCTAAGGAGAGAAGCAGATCACAATAGGAAGTTGAATTTTGTTGATCATAATCAGTTTGTGATTCATTCTTTGAAGTCTGTGAATACCAAAACCCCCTAGGCCAAACATAGTGTGAATCATACTAAGAAGGTTTAGAAAGCAACCAGAAATCATAATGTGAACACTACTAAGACAGCTTGGAGACCAACTGGAAAGGTTGTTGGTAGTGTTAAGCCTCAGTGGAAACCCATTGGACGACATTTCGCGTTGCTTGATAACTGTCCTTTAACTAGGATAATGGAACCCATTGTTGAGCCTTTAGAACTTACCCCGAGCGTTAGTTCTAGTTCCAAAGTTACTATGATCTCTAGGTTCCCTGATTGCAAACTTAGTGATCGAAAGGCTGGTTCCAAGGGGATATCTGGTATTTTTGAATGCTAACGCATTGTATCCTTTGTATATTTGTGTATATTTGAGAAAAAAAACGGAAAAAAAATTAGATAAATGGCTTGCAGTTATTTCAGACTGTAACCCGGTCTTAACCCAGAGACTTAATGTACGTTTCAGTGCATTATTTCTTCCACAGACAAGAAGTTGTCTAAGACCCGAACAATTTTCTCATAAACAATATGTTTTATCAAACATGTTCGGAGTCACCATTCAGACATTGACCAAAACCTTTTCTATTATACCCGGGTCATTGTTTGAGGGGGAGAATCAGGTATACTAACAGTTTTGCAGGTCAGTTGGACGCACTGTTGCTGATTCTATTACAGAAAGATTGAAATGAGCCACACGCTACGTCTTCAGACGGTTTGATTTATCACTCCTGTTTCGGTATGTTACTAAGGTCTTGTTTCAATAATCACTTGATATATGTGCTTAATTCACTCACCTCAAACATTGAGGGGGAGCTCGATACATCTTAAGTCCATTATAGATCAAAACCATACAAAAGTTGCATACTTTTGATCGGGGGAGAAAATGTGACTTAAATGTAAACCGGATAACTAATGATTCGATTGATTCAAAATGATAAATCCTATCCTTGCATGTGCAAAACATCTTTCGATTATCGATGCACATGTGTAGGGGGAGTAAAAGTGTTAATATATTCAAAAATGTCAAGGTACCAAAACTTTTGTGTTATACACAAGTATCTTGATAATTCACAAAGAATCTTTTGTTTCATGATTGGGAAAGTGATCTTAAGGAATGCGAAGGAATGAGATGTTGTACCACCAGGGTATTCGTAGAATACTCATATACTTGTCTTCGGACAGTATCCACTAGTGAGAATGACTCGTCTTACAAATACTTGTATGAGTTTGATGAGAGCCATGAGGCACTTCATATCTTTCGAGATATCTTTCAAAACATCATCAGAGCATTCTGATTTAAACTTTCGTTGTGTCCTAAATAAATTTCACAAGCACATCGAATGTTTTTCAAATCACGTTTTTGCCAACAGGCCTTCTACGGTACTTAATTGTATTAAGAAGTAAAACGCTGAACAGGAATTATACGGTATAGTCAGCAGATAGTAACTGTACTGACTCACTCTTTACCATTCTATTAGTAGAAATACTCATAGTGTGTAAGTCTACGGACATCTGGTTTAGAGAACAACAAGCATACGGGAATCTGGTACTTCAGTATTAGAGGACTTAAAGGCTTTGAGCTGGAAAACCTGTCAAGAAGGTTCTTTATTGAATCTATCTGATCACAGGTGCAGTATTCATACTGTATGGTAATCGACTCACCATGTTTCTAAAACAAAGAGTTGACTACTCCAGAGCAAACGGCTACTGGTAAAGAGATATCAAATCCGTTCCTAGCTGATAGTTTGCTAAAAACTATAAGGTTATCATTGCACCTTGTTATTACAACAAAGCATTGACTAGTCCATAGCAAACGGCTCATCGTAAAGACATATCAAATCCGTTGATAGCTGATAGTTTGCTAAAAACTATATTGTTCATACTCAAAGGTTTGAAGACATCAAGAAAACTAAGTAAATGAAGCTTCCGCACCTCTGAAATCAAAGTCTTCTTCAAAATGTTAAAGATCTAAAGAATTAAAGAAGAAAGATCATAAAAGCTTTCATGATTACAGCAAGTATGAGTATGTCAGACTAAAGTTCAGCATATGGCAAAACCAAGAAAATATCACATATACTTCAAGCAAATCAGAGATCAAGATCGAACGTTAAAGATTGGATTACAGGTGAAGCATATGAAAATCAAGTGATGAACCGCAAAGACAATGAGCTAATATACTATGAATTCAAATATGTACGCTACGAAGGGGGAGATTGTTAGAAACATAATTTCACAGTCTAACAAGTGAAGCTCGGTCTTGAAGAAAATTGGCGTTTCATAGCTCGATAGTTAGTTAATTAATTGTAATGTTTTAATGATGTAAACGGGCCAAGATACAAAAAGCCCAGATAAAGCCCTCAAAGGCCTCCTAGGCTGATTCTCTTTAGAGTATAAATACTCTATGTTTTTCTCATTCTTGGGTTAGCTAGTCAATATTACTTTTAGGGTTTCTAGCCACCAAAAAGTTTTCTTTCAATCATCAATAACCTAGTTAGTATAAATACACCTAGTTTAGTCAAAATTAGGTTAGCTACTTCATTATCATTTTTCATCTTAGGGGTTTGTAGCAACTCTTTTTGTTTCGTTTTCAATCAAAATGTTCTTTAATGTTTAATCTTTCATTTGCCATTGATCTTGTGTTTTTCATCCATGGAATGATCTAGGGATCCTACACGATGGCCCAAATTTAATTCAAAGAGATCAAACGAAAATTACATTAACCATTGTAGCCTCAGTTTCAACTTTAATAAGCTCAAAATAAACTATTTCTAATAAGCTACGACTCAATAAGCAAAACTGAATAAGCAATATCAACTATGAAACACTTAAAATGAAATTAAGCTAAAACAAAGTTTTCAAAGTTTTTAACGAGTCAACTAGCATTCACAATTGTAATCAAATAAGCTCGCATGAAACCTATAAGCTATGATGATCTGATTTAGCCAAATCAAACAAGCCACAATGCATCATAAGCTCACGACAGTTACTTCCAATAACATACTCGATACCATTAGCTCACACAAAAGCAAGACTAGATCTAGATAACACTATAAAACAATAGATACAAACAATGATTTTAGAAATTTTCTTAAAGATTAAATATGCATACAAACGAAGTCTAATAATTTATCCTAAAAACTATATAAGCACAGATTTGAAAAACTTAGAAATCAAACAAGCTAGAAGCACTTTAACTCCTTAAATAAACAAACGAATTGCATCTAAACAATATAAGCTCAAAGAACACAAATAAGCTATTAAGGAGCTTATTAAATTAGATAAAAAAATGCTTCTAATAAAGCTAAAACAACTAAAACATGAAAATAAGCTAGATCCTAGCTTATTTGAGCTTATTATATCGAAAAGTGCTTAAAAACTATAAGATGAAATCAAATAAGCTTGTGAGCTTTTAGGATTAAATCTACAAGCTTTTAGAAATTTTAAAAGAAAATGCTAAGAAAATAACTAAGGAAAGTCTTATTGGATAAGCGAACATTCAAAGAAGAAAATAAGCAAGAATAATAAGCAAACTATATAATTTTCCTTAAGCTCAAACATACTCTGTAGCACCTCAGAAAAATTTAGAACTCCTTTTCATTTTATATAAGAGTATGTACCACAAGCAGTTGCAAATTTACCGTTACTTTTAAAAAGTTATCCTTCAAGCGACATACAATATTTTACGCGATCGGGGAAAAAAATTAGATAGCCGTAAAATGTCATTTTGTTTAGATCAAAAGGGTACTTTAGAAATCGTGTAGCATAAAAAATCATATCTTTCACGCTTTGCGAAACAAAGTCGCACGATTATATTATTTTGTGAACCCGTTCATACTTCAATAAATAAAACTATAAATGGACCAATATTCAAATATTACTAAATAAACAATATATCTTGACGTTTCATTACCTCAAAACTCTAATATACAAATGCATATCTAGGTCAATTATAGAAAAATTCAAAATAAGCAAACCAACACTATCATTACATTTCTTACATCCAATGTCCTACAACCTTTCGAAATCCATCGACATGCTAAACGTCTAGGTTTCAAATTTCAATTCACAATCGGCATCTATTCCTAACATATTAGAAAAGAACTATTATAATGAATAGTATTACACATACCTCAATAGTATATGTAAATAATGTCATTCACAGCATAGCCTGAAGGAAAACAAGTGGAACGCTTTGCGTATAAATAAGGAACCATGCACGAACTCTTTTAAGCACAACTAAAATTGAAAACAAGAAGTAAGCAATACGGTTTGAGTTTAGGGTTTTCGTTGGATTCAAGAGTCTAGAGGCGCCGAGTTTAAAAGGTAGAACCAGCGTGGTTTCGGGCTCTCATCATCAGCACCTTCTCGTTGACCTAGCAAACCTTGGACCCGGTAAGTCGCCCACCTTAAGCTTAACGTCTACTTTATATTATGTCCGCTCACCACTGTAGTCTAACAAACGACGGCAAATGGAACACGTCTAGACCTGCTCGAGCTAGACAAACCTGGGCTATGCATGGAAAGTGTAACGACGCACGGGTACGCCCATTGCATAACTCTTTTGAGTACGTACGCATGCCAAGCTTCTTGTCGTACCATGCACGAAAGATATATGCATAGGAAAACTAGAATAAAACCATCATTCAAAAAAAATGAACAACGAACCAAGAAGTTTTATAAAGACCTTAACCCGATACATGATTTCCAAATGTTGACTCACAAGGGACTATAGGTACTAGGGTTATACGCAAATGCTAGAACATATATGTGACCTTGGTAGACACCTTGGACTAAGTCGGTGACATGTTGACATCCACAACGAGCCATTAACCAACTGATGGAATGACCACCCCGCCCGAAAAGAACCCGAGCAAAGTGTGCTCGTTGATTCGTACCAAGGCCTTGTAATATTTGACTCTGGTTAGCATCACTAGACGCATTAAAATGCATGCAAACGAGACATAAAAGGCTACTGCCAGTCACAACAGTTAAGCCTGCGAAGACGAGTAAATCACCCTTGTGTCACGATATTATAAGACCTCGTAGCTAAATATCCAGTCGGGACCATGGGGGGAGGGTTAATAGAGTAACTATTATTAACATGTTCGAGTGTATATGGAGAAGGAAGAAGAGACCAAAACATGGTACTATCTCACTGTGGGCTCGACAGAAAAACAGGAAAAAGAAGAAAGGGAGTAGGCCATGGAAATTTTCTGTAGATGTAATAGAAACAATAAATTGATGTTTTTAAAAAAACAACGTGGAAGTAAGGAGTATTAAAACTCATACTATTTTGAGTTGCATTGGTCATTTCAGCCGAACCCAAATGTTGCAAAACAGTTCGACAAACCATAAGAAATTTCGAATGGTAAAGAATATGATCCGACATTTATTTTGACGACGGTAAACTTAGTAGCGAACGAAAACGAGTTTTACGAGTAAACGAATCTAATATGAGTTCATATAAATTATTTTGACACTACAAATATTTAAAACTCATCGACTTAAAACGTAGATGTCAAGGGCCTAGAAAAAAGCGTAGAAAACAAAAATGTTAAAATGTTAAATATTTATAAATTCTATCTAAAGAATTAAGGACTACAGCGATGATACGGAGACTTAAGGGATTCATCGGTAAAATAATGTATGATCTTTAAAAACTTAATTAAACGAGTCGAACGAAACCGCGACAAATAAAGAACTGATAATTATAGACTAAATTGTCAAATAAACGGTGTATATAATTATAAACTTAGTACTAACAAATGATATCTATATCTTCTGAGATAGAAAACTTGTAAAGATAGGTTACAACGCATAATAGTATTAATTCCTGTATATGTACTTGTTGTCGTACAGTTATCCATAGAGCCACCGGTTTAAATAACATTTTGAAAACATAAAACGTTACCTCAGTAAACACCAAGCCATTTTGACCATATTGCATAATTTATTCTTACATTAAGATTTAGAATGTAAACTCAGTTTGTTGTAATATTACTTAGATGTTTGACCAACCTGAGTTTACTATTTGACGTGCCTAATCCAATTACCAAGCTCAGACGATTACCCTTCAAGGATGAGTTTCAATAGCCCTTACTCTACTATTTTAATCATCTGTTGGGGGGAGAACATATGCTTATTTTAAAACGTGTGAATACAATACAATTACTCATTAGCTGAATGTCTAAGCCCCCGATTAACCCAAGATTGCTATCGCTAATCAATAACATGAACCGTAATTACTTGTAAGCGCGAAAGATATGGATAGATCTATCGGGATTGAACGTCCATGTTTGTCTTGGCTAGACAGTCAGTCAAGCAAACACAGTTCATTTTAAGTCAGATTACGGGTGTCCCGGGTTATATACGGGTGTCCTGGGTTATACACCTGCAAGGGCATTCATTTATTGTTGGTATATGTTAACGCTTCGGTGTCATGAGCTTAGACAATAGTAATGCAATTTATATGACTTTGTATCTGTTATATTGTCATATGTGGATGAAATCTTGTGATTCACAAACACTACATTTTCTGCTTGAACAAACCTATGAACTCACCAACTTTATGTTGACACTTTAGCAATGTTTTCTCAGGTATTAAGAATGAAGATGCTATTTGAAGTCTCATGCATTGCTGTCATTTTCTGAAGATCACTTGTCCTATTTAAAACAATGTTGTATTGTCTATTTTATGCTTCCGCTGAATGTTAAACAATTTATTACTTTCTAATTCAAGTGATCTGTTTTCTTAAAACGTCTCATATAGAGGTCGTTCTGTATTGCTTAGAAGTATGATAATCATGAAGTCACGCCCCCTCGGTTGCCATTATACTCTGATATTTTGGGGGTGTGACAGATTGGTATCAGAGCCCTGAGCTATAGAGAACTAGGTTGCATTAGGTAGCACTAGACTATAACTCCTTATCTGCTTAACATGCTTATTATGCTTCTATTGTCTGTCATTGCTGGTTTCTCAATATGGGGTACATAGGAATCAACAATCAAGGGAGTACATATTAAAATGGGGTACATGTGAAATAGACATATATGAGATACATATACTTAATATGGGTTACATTTGTATTAAACAGGCTTAACTACGCGCATTTTGAAATATATCTATATCCTTATATCATATTTTTGTCTCAGCGACATGTCAAACTCGGATGAATTGAGACACACCAATAACACTACATTGGTACCTCCCAGACTCCTTGAAACACTCCCTTAGGTGTATCACAGGAGGCGTCCTACTCTAGGATTACTTGTTTTGCCATCTGTCTTACCAAATCCCCCAACTATCAGACGTACCGCTCGTATATCTATCCCACCTATTGAGCCAAATCTTGCTGAACGCGCCAGAATTGCTGCTATTAACCTTGATGATTATCAACTTGATCCTCTTACTCCACCACCCTCACCTTCATCCCTATTTACGATGGCTGCTTACCAGCGGATGATTGCTGAAACGGACCCCACTCAGAGAGAGGAAGCTCTAACAAAAACTGGTCAGAACTCGGTGCTTGTACCTGAGACAGCCTTAACCGTATGCACAACGCGCCTTAGAGGACAGTTGCATACGATTCTCGAGGACATGGACCGTTACCCAAATGCCTGTTTAGAGGAGTTAGAAGCCTTCATGACACTGTAGGACGTGCAGCCTCGAGTTGAGGAAAGTTCGTTGGAGACACTATCTGTGGACGAATTGGTTACTCAACTTAGACAATTGTGTGAGGATGCGGAGGATCGTGCTAGTAATGCCCAGGAGGAAGCACGACTAAAGAGGAAGGAGGCGCTCGAGGAAGTGGTCCAACAAATCTACCGTACCAACAATTAGTTTTAGTTCTGTCTTTTGAATAACCACTAAGCTATGGGTTTGTCACGGCTAGTGAACTCTTGTATTCCCGTACTCTTTGAAATAAATATCATGTTTGCGAATAATAACAATATTGATTTCAAGAGACATGCCATTTGTAGTAACATGATTATCTTTACGCGCATAATTTTCGTATATGTCATAATTGTCATTTTCATCTTCTCTCTTATAGAAAATGGCACCTGGACGACGCCCAAATGTCAACAGGAACCCTCCAGCCAACCGTTCGACCAACCGAAATAATGTGGACATCAACAGTGGCATTGACACTCAAATGCTCAACCAGCTCATTGCCACAAGAGTTGCTGAAGCACTCGCAGCTGCCGCTGTGACTCATGCTGCAAGCACTCAAGAAGAGAACAACCTAGGATCCAACTCTTCCCAGAACAAAACATGCAACTACAAGGAATTCCGTTCAGTTATGCATGAAAAACGTATTCGTGGTACGGAAGGAGCTGTAGGCTTAACCCAATGGTTTGAGAAACTAGAATCTCAATTTAGGGGATAAAGCAACGTTTCAGAAAGTTGACCGAGTTAAATTTGCTTCTAGCACACTGCTTAGATGGTGCTTTAACTTGGTGGAAAACGGGTATGTTTCTTCCGTTCCCCTCGATTTACCCGCTCATCAGCCACACCTTGGAGCGATTTCAAGGCTATGTTCATTCGGAAGTATTGCCCCAGGAATGAAATCAAACAAATGGAAAATGAGTTGTGGAACTTAAAAGTGAAGGGTACAAACCTTACTGCCTACAATCAACGTTTCCAAGAGCTCATCCTTTTATGCCCAGAAATGGTACCCAACGCCGACCGGTTGTTGGAACGTTACATTGAAGGTCTACCTTTGAACATCAAGGGTAACGTAACGTCGTCCAAACCAGTAGACTTGCATGAAGCCATTGACATGGCTCAAGGTTTGATGTATCAAGTGGTTCAAGAGTTAGGAGAAAACTCGGGTGATAAGCGGAAATGGAACGGAAGCCACTACAACCACAACCCCAATAACACCAACAACACTAGCAACCTCAACCCGAACAAACGCCCAGAGACTGCAAGGGTGTTTTCAGCTGGACAAGGTACTTATGCTGGCAAGTTACCTCATTGCGGAAAGTGTGGACGACACCACACCGACGCATGCCCTCCTGCTTGTTACAACTGTGGAAAGGCAGGACATAAGGCCAAAGACTGCCGAGCTCCACCTCGTCCCGCAAACCAAAAAGGACCAGGAAGCCAAGGAGGACAGGGAAGTGATGTCACCATGTTTGGATGTGGTGAGAAGGGACATTACAAAAACAAATGTCCAAACAATGGGAATCAAGGCGGTGGGAATCAAATTCGAGGCAACCCGCAGAACAATCAAAGGCAGAATCAGGGGAACCCTAAGGGGAGTAACCAAGCATCAACCAGTACTCAAGGAGGACGCAGGGCACCTGGCAGAGTATACAGCCTATGTGCTGAAGCAGCAGTGAAAGATAACAACGTGGTGAATGGTACGTTCCTAATCAATAATGTCTATGCTTCAGTACTATTTGACACGGGTGCGGATAGAAGTTTTGTGTCTTATGCTTTCAGTAAATATATAGACGTCACTCCTACAACCCTAGATACTAATTATGATGTGGAGTTAGCCGACGGAAAGTCACTAACCACAAACACTATTTTAAGAGGGTGTACTCTTAACTTGCAAAATCACCTGTTCGAAATCGACTTACTCCCTATAGAACTAGGAAGTTTTGACGTCATCGTCGGAATGGATTGGATGGCCGAACATCGCGCAGAAGTTGTGTGTTATGAGAAGTATATTCGTGTTCCGTATAGAAACGACATGCTAATCATACAAGGCGAAAAGAGCGGAGTTAAAAGCAAATCAAGATTAGAAGTCATCTCGAGCATCAGGACACAGAAGTACATCGACCAAGGATGTCAAGTGTTCTTGATTCAAATGATGAAGGAAGAGAAAGCCGAAACCCCAGAGAGGCGAATTGAAGATGTGCCTATTGTCAGAGACTTTCCGGAAGTATTTCCTAAAGATTTGCCAGGATTACCCCCGACACGCCAAGTAGAATTTCACATCGAGCTGATACCCGGAGCTGCACCTGTTGCACGTGCACCATATCGTCTTGCACCTGCAGAGATGAAAGAGCTAGCCGAACAACTAAAAGAACTTTCTGACAAAGGTTTTATAAGACCAAGTTCCTCTCCGTGGGGAGCACCAATCTTGTTTGTCAAAAAGAAGGATGGATCTTTCCGGATGTGTATCGATTATCGTGAGTTGAACAAACTTACAGTGAAAAATCGTTATCCCTTACCAAGGATCGATGACTTATTCGATCAGTTGCAAGGATCCAGCATCTACTCAAAAATTGACTTAAGGTCAGGTTATCATCAGTTAAGGGTTAGAGAAGAAGATATTCCCAAGACTGCTTTCAGAACACGATACGGACACTATGAGTTCCGAGTTATGCCTTTTGGTTTGACCAACGCACCTGCGGTATTCATGGATCTCATGAACCGTGTGTGCAAACCATACTTGGACAAGTTTGTGATTGTGTTCATCGACGACATTCTTATATACTCCCGCAATGAGAAAGAGCACGAAAAACACCTAAAAACTATTCTGGAGTTGCTGAAAAAGGAAGAACTGTATGCCAAATTTTCCAAGTGTGAATTTTGGATTAATACGGTAAAATTTTGAAAGAAAAAATGAACAGAAAAAAATAATATACTGTAATGCCAAATTTTTTCCATAGTGGTGGAATTTTTGGATCAAATACGGGTAATAATTCTTGGTTTTTCACGTGAATTGGTAGCCAGTGGCATTTCACGGTGGGGATCCAGGCTAAGAATTTGAGGTGTTTATGAAATTTGGGGCAATCTCCAAAACCACTCCTGTGGAGGAATTCGGCCAGTTCTTTGGTCTGGTGGTTTATATCTAAGGGGAGAATTTTCAATTTGAAGGATTCTCCAAAAATAGCTAAAAGCCTATGACTTGAGGCTTACGGCAGAAGAAACAGGATAAGTTTTCGATTGGGGTGAGGAAGAGGTAAGAGCTTTTGGGGGAACTATTTTGAAACAGGGGGAAAAAATAACTATTTATGGTTGCACCATATCTTAGCACTACCAGAAAAAAAGGGGGGACAGTGACAGATTTTTTGGTAAGTGTAACTTTGTGGGGGATTGCATCCCTAAAAAGGGGTTAGGGTTGCGGTTAACTTGATGTTTTGGGGATGGGGGAAGGGGGTTATATTGGGGGGCTTTATGCTTCCATGGCAAAACTATAAAAAATTCTACTGAGAAAGGATAACTTATAAAACCCATCATTTGTATCTAGAGGTAGGGGAGCGGTTAAGTGTTCGGCCATGGGGGAAAGGGGGATCTGGGGAGATTTTTTTATACTATTTTGTTATATGAGTTTACGGGAAAGTGTGTTTAAAGTGTTCCCTTGACCAACAAAAAGGGAGGGTCTAGATATTATAAAAAAAAAAACTTTATTCCTAGGGGAACCAAAAAAGGGACCTAAATTTATTTTGAGGCAACGCCGATGGATAGAGTTCCTAAAAATAGAGATTTACGATTGCGATAAAATTTCGTTTTCACCGGGGAAAAAATCAAATGTGGTAGCAGATGGGCCTGAGGTCCAAAAAAAAGGAAAAAGGGGAATCTCGGAACAGGTTTTGGGACGAGTTAGGGTAGCTTAGGTTATGGGACCTTTTGGGGCTTGGACCTGTGTCACAAAATCTTTGAGGCTCAGAAAAAGAAGCAGTTAAAGGGGTTGAAAAAAAACATTGGAAGCAAAGGTAAGATTAATTGAAGGCATTTGCTTAAAAGAAAAAAATAACTAAAGGAAAAAAAGCCCGCGTGGATGGAAACCATTTATGTCTGGGGAAAATTAGGAGTTGGGTTTAACCCAAGTTACGGTGACATTGGATGGATCCTTTGATTATTGCAAAATGGAAATATCGCATAAAGTCAAAGTATTTTCTATTCATTCCTAGGGGGAGCTGGACAAAAAAAAAATGTTTTTTGCCTGCTTTGAAAGATGGTTATATTGGTGGCCAAAAACTTGGGGGGGAAGGTGTGGACATCGGCCACCCATTATGTCAGCAATAATTGGCTGGGGGGGGTACAACTTGTGCCAAGGTCAAAGGTAAAAAAACCTATCACGAGGACCTTTTTAATGGTTTATTGGACCCAAAACCGGATTATATTTTCACAGAAAATTGGAAGGGTGGGGAGAAGATTAACAAATGGGTTTCACAGTTTCCCCACCAAAAAAAATTACCCAAAAAAAATTGGCAGGGCAAGGTTTTACGATTCAATTTTTGGGTTTCATCGTTTTTGATCGTCTTTACTAAGTTCTTTGCGCCCCACTTTTTGCCATTGAAGGGGATGGGACAAGGGATCTTGGAATTTAGAAAAAATAATTTAACGAAGGCGGTTTCAATGAAGGGGAGGATTTAGGTAAGGCAAAGGGACATTGGGAAATACCAGTGTCCCAATCATCCTTGGGAAATCGTTGATAGCCCATTTTTTCATTTTGAAGAGTTTGGGCAATCTTTGCATGGAAGGCAAATGGGTACGGTTAGTTGGGGGGGGTACTTGGGTAGTAAAGGCCTTTTACCAATTCATCAAAATGGGGATGGGGTTCAGAGTGGGAGAGGGACCATTTCAGGACATTAAAGAGGGAACTTTTGCTATATGGGGAGCTTTTTGCGTGATTGACTTTTCGGAAAATGGTTGGGGATAGGGAAATTTTTTTTACCCATTAGTATAAGTTTTTACCTATACAAAAAAAAAAGGGCGTTATCCACCCGGGAGCATTAAAAGCTGGCACCGTTTGGAAAGCCAACTTTACGGGAAAGGAAGTTTGGTCGGGGAAAAACTCTGTTTTTTGTTGGGCTTGGAAAAGTTGGAGAAAGCACAACTTAACGGGGGAACCAGTGAATTATTTCACGAGGGACTACAGGGGGCAAAAGATTTTCCAAGGGGAATTGGAGATCGCATTGCAAAGTGTGGCACGTTGATCGAAAAAAAAGAAAAAGCTTATGCTGACAAGGGGCCGTAGGCCCCCTTTTGGAATTTGGGGAAGTCAGAGATAAAATGGGCTTATGGCTCAATTGGTCGGCATAACCCTGGGAAATGGGGTTTAAATTGCGGGAATTTAGGAAAAAAAGGTGGAAAAAAGGTTGAAAAAAAAAAAACCTCCGTTTATTATAGGTCCCTTCGTAATTCATAGAAAGGAATTGTTCCAGTAAGGGCTTTAAACCGTTTGGGATTACCTTCAATGAAACTTAGTCGAGTTAACAACAAAAATTGTGTTCCCACGGTTTATGTTAAAACTTAAAAGGAAAAAAAATGTTTGCCCCGATGGGGACACTCTCGTGTATTGCCCTCTGGAGGGGGGGAAAATTCCATTATCGGGGACGGCCCCAAAAAATCAACTTTTCGTCGAAAGGGGAAACAAAAAAAAAAACGTAGTGATTATGGGGGGACGCGGAAGGTTCCAGCAAAAACTCAAAAGCGAAAAATAAGCCGTATATTAAACCTAATCGGGTTTAAAAGGGGGTCCATTGGGGGGACCGCAACGAAAGAAGGTCCAGAGTACACCTATGGGAAACGTGAGGGACAATTCCAAGAAAAAGGATAGTTAAAACCCTCACTTTTTCGGCAAATATCCAACATAAACCCTTCCTACTAAAAAATAAAAAAAGGGTTTCTTTGATTTTACGTGGATTGAAAATAAATCCTTCTAAACGGGGAGGGCTGTGGGGGGACACCCCGTAAGGGAAAAAACTAGATCCTCTTTTCGTTAAGTAAAAAAAATAATCATGTACTGCCCAGGTTTTTGCCCAAAGTTTACCCAATAAATTTTTTCAACCAAGGGAAGGTCCATTTTATTGTTCGTCAATTTGGGCATTAATTATTTTGTCATATAGGAAAAGTTTAAAATTTTCGCACGTTGGGAATAAACCTAATTTTATTACTCTGTGTCTAATAAGGGATATCGTTGTAGAATACGGAGGTAGCGATAAAGGGGAACCTTATTTAGTTCCTTTGTTGAAACGCGGTTTTATTTACTTGCATCCACTTTATAATAATCACCTACATTCAATGTAAATGACCTTGGAACAAACTTTAATTTAAACTCAAAACAAAGATTAAAAAATTAAAATAATTTATTTTTTAACCATTTTTTTTTTACCTATAAAATTCAACAATCCAAATATTTATTTACATGTTAAATTACCTATATTAATAAACCAATATATTTACTATTAAATAATTAAGGGCCCCTCTAATTCATTAATACAATGGTCTTTAAAACATTACGCCCTACTTTACTTTATCAACTTTGAAGGATTTCATTTTTTTTTCAATTGGCTAGGTTATTAAATCAAAAAAAAAACCGGATACAAAAAATTCAAAAGTTTAGAAATAAAAGGAATAGTAGGAGACGGCCTTAATAGTAGAGATTGCTTAATGGTAAAGGATGTTCTTAAAAAAAAAAAAACAGGATTTATGAAAAAGGAATAAAATGATGTCTAATTAGTATTTAGAATTCATTAAACCCTGGTTTGCTAAAAAAACAATATTGTATAGGGGCCCTTCAACAATGGGTTATAAAAACATTTTTAGTTAATCAATCAAAAAAAAAAAACTTTCGTGTATAAAAAAGGGAAGGGTAAGCCGTGCATAGACAAAACAAATGAATCACAAACTAAAAAATTCTGAAAATTTACAATAAGTAGGGGGGACTATTTTACGGTTTCAAGGATTCCAGGGTCTTCCGTTGGAGGTTGGCAAGAAGCTAAAGTTGGAGCGTCAGCTCTTGGATATAGGAAGTACACCAAGCCTTTACCAACCCAAAACCTTTCTTTTCTTCCCCCAAAATTCAATTCGGGGGGGGACCCACCCACTTTGGGACCTTCGGTTAAAGGTCGTTTCTTTTAGGGTTTTTAATAAATGGTCATTTCATTTTTTTCATGTTGCTTAAACGTAAAAAGGGCCTCAGCATTCGGCATTAGGGTTTTGCCCCACAACGAAACTATAAAAAAAAATAAAAAAACCCAAGGGGCGTGTCAAAAAAAGCTGTTCCGGGTTTCCACTCATACGAAATATTTTGGGTTTGGTGGGGTCACGCAGGGAAATAAACCAAATAGGCATATTAAAGTTTAATAACTTGATGTTGGGAAACAAAAAAAAAAAACTAATGTAATATAATAACAACATTTCAATACTAATAAAACAATAAAAAAATAATCGGTTAAGCCTGCTATGGATGAAATGCGGGGAACAAAAACAAAGGGGGGATAAAAAAAACACTTATAAAAAACTAAAAAGTTAAATGTATTTTTGGGGACGTTGCTACGTCGTTTCACCAGGGTATTAGGACATGCCCCAACTAGAATTTCACTTAATTATGTTTTGTAGAAAATTTTTACTTTTAGATGGTGGGACTTGGGGGACTTTGTTTACCCGAAACGTTTTTACCAAAAGTAAAAATCCCAAGGCAAGATACCATTTTGGCGGAAGGCCATTGGCTCACACTTTATGGTGAGTTTCACGGGTGTGGAAAAACCAAAAAAAAACCAAGCAAAGGGATATGGCCTCGTTGGTTGTTGTTTAAAAAATAACACCCTTTGTAGATTTTTTTAATCCATGGCAACCTAAGGGGGGGGGGACCAAAAAACAAATACTCGTTAACCCAAAAGCGGGGAAAAAACAAAAACAGGGCTGCTTTTGCATGGTTGAATAAATAACTCTCGAGTTCGCAGGGCAAGCTTGCTATTTTTTGTTTTTTTGCCAAAAATATTAGGTTGCGGGGAAAAACAACCAACCCCCACCCTCGCCCTTGTTTTTTCAAACCTTTGCTTACCTCGATGACCGGACATTTTTTAAGAAGTCGGTAAAAAATATTGGCGGTTAAAACAAGAGGTCATTAGATAGGAAATATAAAAGGGTGCGTTGTGCCAAGTAAGGACGCCACGGGGGGGGGGGGACAAGTTGGGCCCTGGTAAAAAACCACTTTTGGGTTGCTGCGATTTAAAAGCAGAAAAATAATGGAAGGAAGGGAAAAGAAATAGAAAAACATGCGGATAAAAAAAAGGGAAGAATAAAAACTATTTTACCTGCATATTTAAGTAAAAAACCAATATATTATATATTTTTTAATAGTAAGGTATAGTGGAGAAAGCATGTGGGACACCACCAAAAATTAAAAGTTAAGGCTGTTTTAAAAAACCGTCACTTGATTTGTTGCGATGAAACAAATCAGGAATAGGAGGGATAAAAAGGAAAAAATTGGCTTGTGTTGGTTTAATTTTTATAAAAAGGAAATGGTTTAGCAAAAAGTGGGTTTTATATTATAAATATTAGATATCATTACTGTTGATGATTAACTTAAGCAAATTGCATGGGATATTTAAATTCAAAAAAAAAAAAACAAACTTTTTGACGTGGGAATGAAAGTATAAAATAATGATGTTATATTTTCGAAAGTTTTGGGGTCGTTTTTCGTGTTCAAAGGGACTCCAATATTGAAAATGGGTTAAAAAAAACTTCTTTAACGAATAAAAACCGATATTATTTTCGATAAGTAAGAAAGCCCAAAATTAAATGTCTTTCGAACAAAATTTAAAAAGGTAGTAACAACGAAATTTTTTGCAAGGTTTTTTTAAAAACGTATAATAAAACAAACAAAAATTTTAACGGGGGTTTTATTAAAAAACTTATTTAACGTAAAAAAAAAATTAATTTTAAAAAGTCTTGTTCGAGTTTAATAACTTTGGAAAAAAAAGCCATTAATTAATTAAGAGAATTATAAAATATATAAAAAAGTTTACATTATAAAATATTATTATATATCTAATATATATATTTTTAATTTGGGGAAAGGTCGGACGATTCAAAAATAAATATTTTTTAATATTTTTTCTGATAAAGGAAAAAAAAAACCTTAAATAACGAGGTTGGAAAGAAACCGTCATTGTATAATTATGATTAATTTTTACAAAACATAATTACTAAAAGGACTTTCGATGCTTAAAATTAATAAAAAGCGCATGTGGAAATTATTTTAATCTACTTTAGTAAAATAACTTGCCAATAATGATGCTTTTTATAATTCTTAAGGGGGGGGGGAACATTAACACCCCCTGGGGACTTGTAAATTATTAAGTTGCGACACAATAATATTTAATATTAATAACAGCATCCTGGTATTAGGAATTAGTTTTAAATTGTAAACCAAAAAGGGTTCGTTCCACTAGATTCACGGTTAACTAAAACAATTTGGAAAAAAACGTAAAATGTTTAAAACTCATTAAACCGGGGGACAAAAAACCTTTTGACCTTTTGCCTGGGGGTAACAATTTTCAATTAAGTAACTTTAGGAAACGGTAAAAAAAAAAACTCAGGTGGGGGGTCCTGGTTTCATAATTATTTTTAGGTGTTTGACTGAGTTACTTTGGGGACGGTGCATTTGGGGAGGCCCACTATATTGTTTCAAGGGGGGGACGGTTTAAAAAAAAAAAACCAACAAGGTGAAGTTTTTTTCATTAGCCTATCCTCTTACTGTTTTATAAATCCAATTTTTTGGGGTGAGGGAAACATTGCTTATTTCAAAAAAAACGTGTGGAATTTACATGAAACCCCAAAATTAACTTCATTTACTATTTGGGTCTTAAAAAAAGTTTTTTTTTCACGATTTTAACCATAGTTGCTATCTGCCGATTTATCTTGAACCGGGCAATCTTGTTATGGAGCGCGGGATTGGTTTATGGATTAGAAAAATCTATTTAGGGGGGATGTGGGGGACTATCCTGTTTGTCTTGGGACTGGACCAAATTTGGTAAAGGAAAAACACAAGTGTTTTAATTTGAAGGCAGACTACGGTTGGGGCGGTTCACGGGTTAAAGGGGGGACTCATACAAGGGCGTTCAATTATTGTTTTGGTATTTATGGGTTAAACGCTTCGGTGTTCATTTGGGGTGGGGCCCTTAATTAAAAAGTAGTTTATTTGCAATTTGTTAGGGGAACTTCTGTTTTCTGATTATATTGGTAATATTGTAGATTAAAAATCTTACGATTCACTAAAAAAAAAACAACACCACTGCCCCAAAACTTTTTCTGCTTAAAACCAAAAATTTATGAGAAAAAAAACTACCAAAACTTTAATGGTTGGGACACTTTAGCAAATGTTTTTTTTCTCAGTGTGTTAAGAAACGAAGGATTTTTTGCTATATGGGGGAAAAGTTTCTTCTGTATTGCAAAGTATTTTTTCCGTTATTTTAAGGGATAAACTGTGTTATATTTTAAAAAAACGGGATGTTGTTATCGTTTCTATTTTTTTATGCTTTGCTGAATGTTATAAAATAAAAACCCATTTAATTATTTTTACTAAATTCATAAAGTGGAATCAAATTTCGTAAAAAATCTAAAAAAACGTCTCATTATTAAGAGGGGTAGTTTTGTTGCTTTAGGAAAAAGTTTGTTAAATATCGTGAAGTTCGCACGGCCCTCGGGGCTTCCCTGATATTTACTCTGTATTTTTTGGGGTTGTTGGACAAAAAAAAAAAAAAAAACTATTCATAATCAGTATTACCTTACAAATGTTGAAAAAAAAAGTGGAGGGTAAAATTATGTGCCACTCGGGTAAAAAGTAGAGTCTAATTATTTTTATTTCTTACAAAAAAAAAAAAAACATTTATATATATTTTCTGGGGACAAAAAACTTCACCAGTTTACCTAGCTCATACGATACAAAAGGAATATACAAGTAAAGGGGTTTGAGTCGGGCGGGAACACCCCGTTAAGGGGAAACGAAGGAAAAAGTTCCTGCCATATATGAAAAAAGGGGGATTTTTCCATGGTTCTTTGAACTAAGGGGTTCTGGAAAATGTAGTAAAGGAATTTACAGGGAAGTTCCTTTTGCAAATTTTGATTTCATTTGGGAATCTCAAAGTGATTTTGTTGTTTTTCGGGAAATTTTGAAAAAAAAAAAAATGGTGTTTGCGGGGGAAAAATTTTAGATAATGTAACCGAAATTTATTATTATAATTTTAAAACCAGAAAAATTTGTTGGTTCCTACAGGATTTGATTAGGGGGGGAAAAAATTTTACAAAACTTGCGGATTAGAATAGAAAAAACTAGGAATATTTTTAGGGTTGTATAATGTTTTTATTAGTTTATTTAATTTATGGAAAATAATGATTTGCACACTTCCAAATTATTTTTAATTTGGCATACTTTCCAATGGAATGGCAGTGACAAAAAAATTGTACTTTTTTAAATTTAGGGAAATATTTTGCTTTTAAACCTACGTGTCAACAGTGTGTCCCAATAATAAATTAAAAAAGTTTGTAGGGCCAAATCCACTTCCGTTTTATATATACATGAAGGGGAAAAAAATGTTTACAATTGATGTCAGGTATAAGTTTGCATTTTTTATTTAATTCTTCACAAGGCAAAACTTGACTAGTTACTTGAGTGGAAAAATTTTTGATTTTACACTGGGGGTTCACGGGTTTTTTTCAAATCCATAAAAGGAAAATTTAAAAAAAAAAGTTAAATACGTTTACATTGGTAAAGGAATAAATATGTCGAGGAAAAAGATACCAACCAATCAAATTTTTCAAATCGACTCAAATTTCGGTTTAAAGTTTCTATATTATAAATTTTTACTATTCGGGGGGGGGGAATCAATCCGATTTTAACCATATTTTTTTATATCAAATTTTTACCAACTTCGTGAATTCCAATCCGTTAAGTTTTTCATTTCCCATGTTATGTCGATTATTTCAATCAAAACTCCAAACAGGTTTTAACCAAATCTTTTATAATCAAAAATATCACTAGATTCGAGTCCAACGTTTTTAACGACTTTTATTAAATTCGTGTTTTTTACACCATTAATAATTGGAGGGTTCGTAAATAGGGGGGCCATCGCAGGCGGAGCGCGCTTGGGGGGGACTAATTTTTACTACTGGGACCCGATTAAAACGCCCAGTTATGTTTGTCAGTCGTTGGGGGGGGGGACTAAGCTTGTAAAATGAAAACGATTATTTCTCGGGTCTTATTTTTTTTGTAAAGTCCTTTTTAAAAATATATAATTTAAACTTTCAAATAAACTAATTTTTTTATTAAAAAAGTATAGGGGGTATTGTTCAGGAAAAAAGGGCATTGCATTGATATTAATGGGGTTTGGTAACATGTTGGGGCCCTGCGCGGGGGATGCGGGGGACATTACAGGGGACTACTTTAGCAATTGGATCCAAATAATTAAACGGGGGCAATAATTACTACTCTGTCGGGGTCAAATTAGGGGGTAACCCACCTTTTAAATTTTCATTTTTTTCGGTTAAAAAAGTTTATCAATGATGTCGATTACTCATCATCGACCTCAATCGTTTTAACATCCTTTTATATTTCATAATTACTTCAGATGAGGGTCAAATATCGTTTTTTACGGGCTTTTTATAGGTAAATTTTCAAATAGGGGGGACTAGTCCGTTTAAAAGGTTCTCAAATATTGTTTATCAATATCACATCCAAAAAAAAATAACTCAATCTTTTTTAAATGGGGTTTTTATTCATAATATATTAAATCTAATTTTGTTTTTTCACGTCGGGGACTTTTCATCCGTTTAAACATCACATGTTGTATGTCGGACTATCACATCATATAAAAAAACTCATTCCGTTTAAACATTTGTTATTATTCAATATTTCCAAATTGGGGACTCAAACCCGTTTTACCCGTCTTTTTATATTTTCTCATAAAATGACAAATCGAATAAAAACCCATTTTAACAAATCCCAATCATGTTAAATTCCAAATATTAATTCGGACTCCAAACCAATTTAAACGGTTACAATCAGCATATTAAAAATCATTAACATCCCCAACTAATCCTCTAAACATTCTTTTATAAATTCAATATAACTTTGGGACCTTATTTTCCAAATTTTAATGTCTTTAATAAGGTATGGTGTCGATATTTCCACATCTTAAACAAAAATTGTCATTTAAAAGTTCCTTTTTATCTTCCAAATTTAAATTCACACGGGGGAGTACTTTTCTAATGTTTATAACTTCTTTGTAAATTTTTTTTCAATATTCAATATTGGGGGCACTAGTTATGTTTTTTAAGGGGTCTTTTTAATTTATTTCAAAAAATAAATCACATGAAAACCCATTCAAATATAACGGTTCTTTTTATTTAATATCAACATTTGGGACTTTCAAAATCCCGGGTTTTTTTTTATGGTCGCATCGTGGGGATTTTGTGGGATAATTCACATCGAACTTAGCCATTTAAAATTTCTTATATATTTAATAACTTTTTTCACAATTCGCCTCATCCCCATTTCTTTATGTGTTCATCATGGGCATTACATAAAATATCCACAGTTGGGGACTTCAATTGTTTAAAAACGTCTCTATTTTTTCATATACGGGGGGTTAATTCATAAAAATTAATTCAATTCAACTTAATTCTTTTTAAAAACCAATCCTCTTATAAAAACCCATTTTAAGGGTCTCCATGTTTACAAAAAAAAATAAATATTTTAACCAGTAAGGCCGAGCTCGTTATTTTTACATTTTCTCGGAATGGGGCCCTAGGAAATAGAAAAAAATCTAGGCACAAGCTCGGAAGGTAAAGTTTTATATTGGATAATTTCTCAATAATTACAAACGATGTTGTCATGGGGGAATAAAAAAGGATTACAATAGATAGAATGTATTAAATTAATTTTCAACCATTTTTCATATAATTTTTAAATCTTTGTTTTGTTTTTTTTTAATTTTTAAAAATTTTAAATTATAGGATAAAAATAGTGTAAAAATTATAAACACATCTATCTATGTAAAAAATCTTTTATTCCCCCATTGACAAAATCTTTTTGTAATTTATTGTTGGGATTTTAAAGTCAAATAAAACTTTTACTTCGAGCTTGTGCCTTAGATTTTTCTATTTTTAGGGGGGCCATTCGAGATTGTAAAAAAAATTAACGGAGCTCGGCTATGGTATTTTTTGTACAGGAAGACGTTTAAATGGGGTTATATGATGGGGGGAAGATTTGTTAAAAGGAATTTGAGTTGATTGTTGATATTGACTATTACTCCGTTATCATTTGATTTGAGGACGTTAAAAAACAGATGAGTTTCAATTGTGGTTTTGATATTTTTGTATGGCATTTGGATTGGACACATAAAAATGAATTGGAGGGCGATTTGGGTTTTTGGATTATTAAATTTATAAGGATTGTTTAAATTGGATTGAGGTCGAATGTTGGGATGTCGAACCTATACCACGATGAGGGGGGGAACATTTAAAAAAAAAAAACGGATGAGTCAATGTGATAAAATTTAATATTAAAAGGGACGGGTTTTTAAATGTTTTTATGGGTCGATGTTGTATTTGATTTAAAAAAAAGAACGTTTTAAAAAAACAGGGATTAGGTCAAAATATGATTATTGGATTTTAAAAAGAGGTTAAAAACAGGAATTGAAGTTCGATAGTTTGAATAATTTTTTTGGGATCTTAATAAAAAGGGGGGGGAACATTTAAAATATGAATTTGTTTTAGGGGATGTGGAATATTCGGAACATTTAACAATTTTGAGACATTAATATGGGTTGAGTCGCATGTGATATTTTGTTTTAAAAAAGGGATTTGTTTAGAGGGGATGAGGTTGATGTGATTATTTTATATTAATTGGGCATGATGAGGACGTTTAAAAATGGGGTGGTCGAATTTTTAAATAATTGGATAATTACATGGGGGGATGGGATGGGTTAAAAATGGGGTTTAAATCGATGTTTGGGCTTTTTTTGATATAAAAAAGGACGTTAAAAAACAAAGGGTGGGATGAGTCTATTTTTGATTTTATTTGATATACAAGGATGTTTTAAAAAAAAATATGGGGATGGGGGGGAGTTGTTGTTTTTGGGATTAATCGGGGACATTTTTAACATCATGAGGGGGGTTGTTTTTAGAACGGGATGAGGTCGACGTGGGACATAGGATATATAATATAAAGAGAACATTATAAAAAAAGATGGAGTTGATGTTGATATTGATATTTTTACTGATTTGAGTAAGGTTTTAAAAGGGGACAAAAGGTCGATGAAAAATATCCCAATATAAATAGTAGTTAAAAAAAAAAAATATTGAAACTCAAAATCTGGATAATGATATAAATATAGATGGTCTAAAAATCGTTTGAGGTCGGATGTGTGGATATCGACAATTTTACATGATGGAAAAAAAAGTTTAAAAAAGTTAGTGAGTTAAGGGGTTGTGTTTCATAACAATTTGGACCGGGACAGTTCGTAATCGCCGTTATTGGATTTCATTTTGGCGAAAAGTGTACCTGTTCTTCGTGTCTTTCCGCGGGCAGGGGGCTACAAGGGTTACGGAAAAAAAAAAAACTTGTATTTAATTGCACAATGCTTCTGAACCATTTTTACCTTTACCTTTTTAAAAAAAATGTTTGAAGTTTTAAATATTATAATTTTTTTAAGAAGGGGGGGCTTACAAGGGAAAAATAGTTCCTGAAAGGGATAATCGGTTCATTTAAACAAGCTTAGTCCCCAAAACGGGGGGAACTGGGATAAAAATAAACAGGTTTTACCCTGGGGTTTATCGGGTCAGTTGTAGTCAAAATTTTAGGTATAGCGCGGTCCCGCGGCGGGATTGCGCTATACGAACCTTTTTATAATAATTGGTGTAAAAAAAATACTCGTATAAAAAAAAGTTCGTAAAAATAAAAATAAAAAAAAAACGTGATGACTCGATTGTGGGGATATTGATATAAAAAGATGTTAAAAACTGATGAGTTGGATGTTTGATATTTCACCATTACATGATGAAAACGTTTTATCAACGGATGAGTCGATGTTGTTTGGATATTTAAAAAAACAGGGATTGGTTAATGGCGGGGGGATGGAGGTCGTGATGTGAATATTTTAAATATAAAGGGAAGGAGTTTTAAAAAAAACGAAATTTGAGGCGATTGTGAAACAATTGGGGTTTGTTGGTACTTTTTTTCTCGACTAAAATTTTCTTTAATAAAAAAAAAAAAACAAATGTCGTTTTGGGGGGACTTTTTATTTTCTTTTTTTTGTGGGTTTAGTGGACAGGTGTAATTATAATTTTAAATCAAAGTAATAACTTATGCAAAAAAGTTTGCTTGTGAGTTATGTAATGCTATAAATTATTACTGAACATTCTTTTACCTTTTTTCTTTTTCATGGTTTTATTTAAATTACGGGATAAGTGGATTTGGCACAAAACTTTTGTATTTTTTATGGGGGGGGGATCACTCTTGTTGTTACAAAGTAAAGTTTAAATAGCTGGTTTTCTTAATTTATAGTTTTACAATTTGTCTATGCATATTGGCATTTGGGGGGAGTATGCAAATTTAATTATTGTTTGGAGTGTGGCAAAAATAAGTTTGGCCCAATATTATATACCATATTAATTTATTTACAAATAACACCTAAAATCTTAGTTTCTAAATTCTAATCCTTGCAAGTTGTTAATATCTATAAAATTCTTGTTAGGGGACAAAATAAACAAAAACAAGTTTGGCTGGTTTTATATAGATATTTTCGGTTTTACCATTTCTATTTTTTACGCACACCTTTTCCAAAAAAATGGTTCGGAAAACAAATAAAAAATCATTTGGGGAAGTTTCAAAAATGGGGAAAAAATTCATTGCAAAAAGGATTCCTGTAAAATTTTATTTTATACAGTTCCAGATCAAAATTTTACAAAGGGGGGGGGGGGGGGGGGACAATGGGGTAAAAATTCTTTCATTAAGGATGGCTAGGGAAAAAATTATAAACCTTCCTTGTTTTCCTTACGGTGTCGCGCCCCCCGGGGGGATCAACTTTTTCTTTTTCTCTTGTATTGTCCGTATGGAGCTTAGGGATTGGTGAAGTTGTCAACAAATAATTATATATGTTTTGTTTTATTATATGTTTAAATTTAACTTTCCTTTTTACCCCGAGTTTTTTGCCATAATTTCTCCATTCTTTTTTCAAACCAATTTAAGGTATTTCTTGGATATGGGTAATAGGGTTTTGTTCCCCCACACCCCAAATATAATTTCCAAGTGTTTAATGGGAAAAAGGAGGGGGCGGATTGTGGCGGGACTTCAGGATTTTTCATTTAACTTTCTAAGGGCAATATTAGGGGAACGACCTCTTATATTGTGGACGTTTAAAGAAATTACGAATTATTGGATTTCCACTTGGGAATTTAGGGAAAAAAATAATAAAATTTGTTTAATATTAACATTAGCGGAAAAGCATTAAAAATTTAGGGACGGATTACAAAACATCGTTTTTTTTAATTCAGTTTACAAAAAAATGTGATCACTTTTAAAAAATAAACAAGGTAAAAATGACTTTTTGCAATACCCATGAGGACTTTTCATTTTTTATAGGCAATCTTCGTTTTTTTTTTTAAAAAAACCTGGAGAAAAAAAAAAACATTGCTAAAGTTAGTGCAATACATTTTTTTTAATAAAGTTGGGTGGAAAGTTAATAAATTTGTTTAAGCAGATAAAGTGCCCAGTGTTGTGAAATCGTAAAAAGATTTAATTTTCTTTAACATTTAATGACAAATTATAAAAAAAAACAAGTTCTAACAAAGTCATATTTAAAATTGCATTTACTTTTTTTACTTTATAAAGCTCATGACCCACCCGAAAGCGTTATACATTATTACCATAAAAAAAAACAATTTTAATGAAATGGCCCTTGTAGGGGGTCTAATCCCGGGGGGGGGACCCAACCGTAGGTTCTGGCCTCCAAATTTTGGGAAAAAACTGTTATTTTTTCTGGACTTAAATGTCATTTTTCCAGGGGGGGGGGGGGGGGGGGGACAAAAATACTGGGATGGGGTCCACTTCCCGATAGGATTCCTATTCATAAAAAAAACATTTACGAGGCTCAACAAAAAAGGATTTTGGGACGGGTTTCATGATTAAAATATCGTGGCAGGGGAGGTTAAGGGCCAAACTTTGGGTTTTTATAATTCGGGGGGACTTAGACCATTTAGTTTAAATGGATGTAAATTGTATTACTTTTTGTATTCACAGTTTGAAAAATAAAGCAATAGTTCTCACCCCAAAAAGTGATTTAAAAAAAAAAGTTAGGAAGTTAGGGGGGGGGATATGGAAAAAAAAACTCTTCCTTGTTTGGTTAAATAGTTGAAATAAACATTATAGGGTGGGCAAATGCACGGTTCAAGTAAATCAGGTCAAAAAACACCCTAAAATAAATTATGGGGGGGGGGAAAAGGTTTCTTGAAGTTTTAAGTTTCTAAAAAGTTTTTTACTTATGATAAAATTGTGTCAGGCAAATGGGGGTCAAAAAAGGGGGTTTTTTTGTTCGGTTTTATTGGAGTTTAACCATTTTTTTACGGGTTTTTTTTCAAAGTGTTTAGTTAAAAAAAAACCGTGGGCACTCTAGGTTGACGTACTGTTAACATAAATTATTTTTTTCGAATTTTCTTTACAGGGATTGTTAATGTTATTTATTGAGTCCGCACTTTATATTTTTACATAAGTCCATGGGGGTTTTTATGTCTAAGAATTTTAAAAAAAAAAATTAAAAAAAAGCATCATTTTTGGCAAAGTGTTTCTAAGTTATAGTATTTTCATCGCGTTTAATTTATTTTTACATCGGGGGATGGCGTTAATTTAATTTGGTGTTTAAATTATCATAATTTATTTACATGACGGGTTCGTTGTCAAAAAAAACTCGTTTTTAAGTTTTCTTATCCAGGGGAAAAAAAAAAAAAATTTATTATTTTTGAATCTTTCCCGACTTTTCCAAATAATATTAAATTATTTAATATATAAATATATATATTTTATGTAAAAAAAAAAAATTTTTATATTTTTATATTTTCTTATTATTGTGGCTTTGCCATGTTTTAAAACTCGAACAAGCCTTTAATATATTTTTAAACGTTAAATAAGTTTTTTATAAAACGCGGTTAAAATTTTGTTTTTATAGTTTAAAAAAACTTGGATTTCGTTTGTTTTAACTACCTTTTAAAATTGTCGAAAGGAAAATTATTTGTTTCTTACTTATCGAAAATAATATCGGTTCGTTAAAAAGAAAGTTTTACCCAATTTCATTTGAGTTCTTGGACAAGGGAAACGGGGGACACATAGGGGGACCTTCGAATATATTTTTCAATTTTTTAAACTTCTTTTTCCCGTTTTCATAAATGTTTTTTTATTGATTTTTCAAAAATTCCCATGGCAAAGGTAGCTAAAAGTTATCACACATATTATATACCTATTATTATTAATATTAAACCAAATTGTACCATTCTTTATAAAAAAAAAAATTAAAAAATACAAACCCAAATCATTGGGCCATTTTTTTCTTTTTCTCTTTTTCTTGGATTTTTCAATCGCAGCAAAATATCAAGTTGAAATTTGAACAAGGCGTTATTATTTGTGGTGGTTTCACCTTTGGCTCTCCACTTACGTTTTACTAATTAATATATATATAATATTGTTCCTTATATGTATGCATGTATAGTTATTCTTTCTTTTAATTCCCGCAATTTGGTTTTCTATTTCTTTTTTCATTTTTTTTTGCTTTAAACCATCGCAGCACAAAAATACAGGGTGGTTCAGGGCCAAACTGGTTCGTTTTTGTGCTGTCCTTAATTGCAAAACCCCATAGAACGTTTTTTTTAAATTTTATTAGCTATGGGGGGGGGGGACCTTTGTTAAAACCTGATAGTTCTACTATATAAAAAATGTCGGTCATTTGAGGTAAAGCAATAAAAAGGTTTGAATACCTAAGGGGGGCGGGGAGGGTGGGTTGTTTGTTTCGCAACCTTATATTTGGCCAAAAATAAAAAAAATATAAATAAAGCAGGCTGATTGGGCTAAAATCGTGAGGTTTCTCAACCCATGGGCAGCAGCCTGTTGTGTTTTGGCTTGGGTTACCGGGAAGGTAGTGGTTTGGTTTAGGGTGCCATATGTTATCTTTACCAAGGTTTGAAAAAATAAACACAAAAAAACATCAAAAACGGGGGCCATATCTTTGCTTTGGTTTGTTTTCGACTAACAGTGGACGGCACATTTAGTGGAGCAATGGGTCGCCATGGTTTGGCCTGGGGTTTACTTTGGTTAAAAACGGTTCGTGGTACTAAAAGTCAAGGGTTCAACAATATAAAAAGTTAATTCTTACAACCATGTTTATTTGGTTGGAAATTATTAGTGCCATATTTTTTGCTATTTACCCTGGTGGGGAATCCGAAGTTAGGCACGTTTTCAAAAATAACATTTAGGGGTTTTAGTATGGTTTTCTTTGTTGTTGTTTCGCTTTTTCATTCCATAGGAGCAGGCGTTCGGTTTGTTTTTTTAGCGGTTATGTTGACCATGTTTCACATCAGGTTTTTACTTTATATGGGCATTATTGTTTTTTTCATTGCTTTGCACAATAACGATAATAATATTCGTTTTATGTGAACGTTTAAACCATCTTTTTGGAACAAGGGCCTTGGGTTATAGGTTTCGTGTGGCAAACTTTTGTGCGAGGGTTGAGGGGGCTTTCGTTATGCTACATGAATGAATTGGACATTTTAAAAACTAAAAAAAAAAGGAAATTAAACGGGTGGGGATACTTACGGAGGGGTCCAAAAGTGTTGTTCGGAATTTTGATTGTTGAAGAAAAGAAAAGGTTGGGTTGGTAAAGGCTTGGGTGGTTTCTTTTCTTTTAAGAGCTGGACGGCCCTGCTCCTTAGCATCTGCAAAATCAACGAGGGACGGATCTGGAAAAAAAAAAAAAAATACAGATATTTAGTCGTTAACTTAATTGATTTTCAGAATTTTAGTTTGTGATTCATTTTTTTCATTGGGGGCACGGCTCCCTTTTTTTATACTCGGGGAAGGTTTTTTGATTTGTTATAATCAGGTTACATGTGAGGGGGCCCTAATACATAAATTGTTGCACCAGGGGTTGATTGATTTTTCTAATATTATTAGGGGGGACATTCCATTTTTTCTTTTTCATACTTTTACTTGTTTAAAAGAACCATTTCTTTTTTTTTTACTATTAAAAGCATTCTCTACTTTAAGGGGGCGGTTTCTCTACTATTTTCATTATTTTTTCTAAACCTTTTTGGGGGGAATTTTGTATCCGGTTGATAATACGTAAGCATTTGAATGAATCATTCAAAAGTGATAAAAAGTTAGGTAGGGCAGGTAGTTTGGGTGTAAGGACTTGTAAATGACATTAGTGTTTTATTATTAATTGTATATATTTGGTTTTTTATAAATAAGGTATTTACATGTATATATATTTTGGATGTTGGGATTTTTTTATAGGTATTTTATTGTGGTATAATTTAGTTATTCATTGTTGAGTTAATTTTCTAAATGTTTGTCATGAGGGTAAATATTTTGAATGTTAGGTTTGATTTTATTTAAAGTTGGATGCAAGTAAATTAAAAAACGCGTTTTCAACCAAAGTTGTAAAACTAAATTATGGTTTTCTTTATCGCTACTCGTTCTAAAAAAAAATTAATTCCTTTTTTAGGGGACCACCGAGTAAAATAATGGGTGATATTCAGTGCGAATTAAAAAACTTTCTAATGGGACCAATAAAAAAAAAAAATTAAATGGGGCAATTTGACGATTCATTTTTAAAAGTGGTGGATCTTGTTGAAAAAAATTATTGGTAAAACTTGCAAAACTTGGCAGTACATGATTTTTTTAATTAATCGAAATGAGGATTCTTAGTTTTCTTCGGGGTGTCAAACAGTCTGCCCAGGTTTTAGAAAAGGATTTCATCCACGGGAAAAATTCAAGGGGGGACGTGTTGGGTAGTTTTGGTTGGATTTGCGGGATATAAATAAGTTGAGGGTTAATTGCCCTCTTGGGAATTGGTCCTTCAACGGGTTCCCCATGGTGTACTCTGGGAATCTTCGTGCCGTTTTTCCAATGGACTTTAAACGAGAGTTATTTACGGGGCTTCGGCTTGGAGTTTGCTTGGGACCTCGCGGGGTTCCCATAATCTTCTACGGGGTATTTTCGGAAAGAAAAGTTTGAGTTTTGTCGTCGAGTTGGAATTTCCTCAGAGGGGGAAATAACGAGTGTTGTCCTTCGGGGGCAAAAAATTTTTCTTTTAAGTTACAAGACGTTTGGAAAAAATACACATTTGTGTTACCTTCGGGGACTAAAGGTTCTTTGGGGTATTTTCCTCAAAACGGTTAAAAGCTTAACTGGGGGACCCAATCCTTCTTTTTTGAATTCGGGAAAAAGGGGGTTAAAATAATTTAACGGGTTTTTCCATAAAAACTTTTGTCCAACGTTTTTTCCTAAAAAATCGCATTTTACGCCCTTTCAGGGGTGCGGGGGGGGAACATTGGAGCATAAGGCTTATCTCTGGGAATTTCTATTCCAAGGGGGCCTACGCTCTTGTCAGGCCATAACTCCTTTTTTTGTCGATCCACGTTGGCATGTTTGGCATGAGAATCCCAAATTTATTGTAAAAAAAAATATTATTCTGTTTTAGTATCGGTGGATCAATCAAACTGGTCCTGTAAGTTTTGCTTTCTCAAAACTTTCAGGCCTAATACAAACAAACAAAGGCGTTTTTTCGGACACTTTTTTTACGTTAAGTGCTTTTCAATAAACGTTTTGCGCCTTTATTATGGCTCGTCTGTGTGATAAAAAAACATAAATAAACTGTTGTTGTTATGAAAATATTTATTACTAAGGGTTAAAAAAATTTTTTCTTTATTCCAAAACAATTTTCCGGAAGGTTCAATCACGGGAATAAGCTCTTTAGCATTGGTCCTTTAATTTTGTCTGAATTGGTTCCTCTCACTTCTGGGTGGGGGGGGGACCTCCCCATTTTGAGGATGGGGTAAGGCAGTTACTCAAAGGTCCAAAAACTAATTTTTTTTTTACCCCAATTTGTGCTTTCATGCTAAAGTGCCAAACTCTCAAAAGGTGAAATGGGGGCTATACGATCAAAGGATTGATTGGGGGGGACCTTGGTATTTCCATGTTCATTGGGCTTTTTAAACTTTAATCCTCCTTCTTGGTACAAAAAAGGGGGGCCTCCGTTATTTTTTCTATTTACAAATCTGTCTCCTTTTAATTGGTGCAAAAAGTGCGCCAAGGGTGGACTTTAGTATAAGACGGAATCAAACAATGGGACCAAAAAAATTGGAATGTTAAATAATGCTTTGCCTTTTTGGGGTAGCTCTAAAGGTTTGTTGGATCTTGGAAATAAAAATTTCCCATTGTTATCTTTCCTACCCATTCCATTCTGTTATTATAGGGTTGGGGACCCATAAAAATAAAAACCCAAAATAGGTCCCTATGATGGTTTACCTTTTGACCCGTGGCAAACAAGGTTTCAGGGGCCAATTTGCTTGGGGGGAATCTTAATTTTTGTTGGCGATGGTTCAGCCTTCATGTTTTGGCCAAACCAATATAACCATCTTCAAAGTTCAATTGGCAACATTTTGTCTGCATCCTAGATTGGAAATTTAGGTAAATTTATTTGGGAAACTTATTGGCGGGGAATTTCATTTTGGCATTAATCCAAAAGATTTTCCATGTCACCGTAACATTGGTAACCTAACTTTATTTTCCAAGGGGGGACCATTTTTAATTGTTCCCATATTTCGGGGCGGGGGTTTTTGGGGTTGCTTTTAGGCAATTTGCCTTCAATATCTTTCTTGCTTTCCCCAAATGTTTTCAAAAACCTTAAAAAATACTGCTTTCTTTGTATGGAGGCCTCAAGTTTTTGTGGACGGGGAAAAAAGGTCCAAGCCCCATAATGGTCATAAACCAAAGCTCTTACTTCGCAAAATCGTTCGATTCTTTTCCTTTTGATAAGGGGCCCCATTCTTTGCTTTTCTTTCATTTTTGTTTTTTTTTTCCGGGTTGATAAAACGAAATTTTTCGGCAATCGTAAATTTCCCTTTAGGGAGCTCTAATCCAAACGGGTTTTGCCTCTTATTGGTGGGTTACTTTTGGTCTTTAGGATTTACATTGTTTGTAGGATATTTCATTGTGGTCGGTGAAACAAATTACCCCAACCTTTTGTACCATACAAAATAGTATCTCCAGGATTCTTCAAAGGCGGAAAAAAAACATACGCTTTTCCTTCTCTAGATGTTATAGTTGAGTGGTTTTGTAAGGTTTCTTCTCGTGGGGGTATTTTTTTAGGGGTTGGCATGGAAAAAGGCATTTTGCAAATAAAACACCTTTCATTTTCCCCTACATCAGTTACCGCCCAACCCTAAACCCTTTTTACTGGATGCATTCAAACATTACACTACCTAAAAATCTTCACTGTCTTCTGGTAAGTTTTGGTAAAGGGATAGGTTGCCAAAAACCCACATAGTTTTCTGTTTTTTAAAATAGTCAAAATGCCTTTCTTCCACTCTTCCTTCCCCACCCACAATCGAAAACTGCTGGTTTCTTTGCGTAAGCTTAGGTTAATTAGGGGGCTTAAGGCCTATTTTTGGGGAGAATCCTTTCAAATGGGGGGAAAAATAATTCTCCTTTAGTTTTTAACCTGGCCAGGGGGGAACTAAGATAAAACTGGCGAATCTTCCATAAAGGGGAGGTGTTGGAGATGCACCATTTATTAACAAACAGGCCCTCCAATCCTTAGCTGGATCACCACGTTGAATGCAATGCTTATCAATTCACGATGGGGGGACCAAGAAAAAAATATTTTTTAACTTGGGTATTTGATTCCCAAAAAGTTTCACACTTGGAAATTTAGGCATTTTTAACAGTTTTTTCTTTTTTCATCAATTTCAGGGGGGGAAAACTAGTCTTTCAGGGTGTTCTTTTTCATTTGGTTTTCTTTTTTTCTCGGTTTGTGGGGGGGGAAGGTTAATTTGGAGAAATGGTCCAATCGTTGAACACAAATTCCAACAAAAAACTTATTCCAAGTATGGGATAGCCACCAACTCCGATTCACGGCGATCCATTTTGAGAAAAAAAAAAAAAAAAACACCGCAGGTGCGTTTGGTCAAAAAAAAATACCAAAAAAATGGCATAAGAAAAAACTCGGAAAAAAATACAAAACAAATAATTTTAACCCTTTCAATTGTGTCGTTATTCGTTTTGGTTTCTAAATAGCGGGTTTGGGTTTTTCTTCTTCTTTAAACCTTAAAAAATGTTGGGATAACCTGGGGGACCTCTAAGTCAATATTTTTCGGAGTAGGATGCTGGATCCTTGCAAACTTGCTCGAATAAAAGTCATTCGATCCTTGGTAAGGGGATAAATCGAATTTTTCCCACTATAAAGTTTGTTTAACTCAACGGTTAATCGGATTTACACAATCGAAAAAAGATCATTCCCCTTATTTTTGGGGAACAAAACAGAATTGGTTCGTTTCCCATGGGAGAGGGATAAAAAATAATTGTCCTTTATTAACAAATACCCTTTTGTCAGGAAAAGGTTTTCTTTATAATTGTTTTTGGGCTAGTTTCTTTTTCATTTTGCAGGTGCCTAAGATGGATATTGGTGCGCGTAGCTACAGGGTGCCTGGCTCTGGGGTATTGAAAAAAAAATCGAATTAATGGGGAAAAAATTTTTTACCTTAGGGGTGTTCGGGTTAAAATTCATGGTGAAAAAATCTTTCAGGAAAATTCCTTCCAGAAAGGTTCTCTGGACAAAACAGGGCACATCAGTTCCCAAGTTGGGCTCTCTTGGAAATTTTAGGTTCCTTCACTCCTTCCCTCAATTTTGGGAAAATCAATAAAAAAAATAACTTGACAATCCTGGTCGGATGTATTCTGCATTTCCGGATTTGCTCGGAGATAAACTTTCTTAAATCTAGGAGATTCGTTTTTATACCCATCCGGCTTCTTTTGCTCTTGTATAACAATTGGGGGCGTATTATTTTGCCTTTATTGGGAAAAACGGGGGAATGTTTACTTCTCATTAAATATAAAAAAAAAAACAAAAAACCTTTTTTTGTTTGATGGTTTTGGGCCATCCCAAATCCAATTCGAAAATGGACATCAAAAACTTTTTCTTAGGTTTTCTATAGGGAAGTAAGTCGGGATTTTTGAACAGTTTGATTTTGCAAGTTAAGGAAGTACACCCCTTTTCTTAAAAAATAGTGTTTTGTTGGTTAGCGGGGGAATTTTTTCGGTTTCGGCTAAAGCTTCCTACACCTATAATTAGTGTTTAGGGTGGTTTAGGATGGGGTATGGGTCTATGATATTTTACTGGTAAAAAAGCATATGACACAAAAATGCATTCTATCCGGCCCACCAGGTATTCATATTTAAGCAAATGATAATGCCATTTTAAGGGAAATCCATTATTGAATTCAAGGAAAAAATGTAAAATCCATTTCACGTTGATATTCTTTTCACTGCAGTCTTCAAGGCCCCAACACATAGGGCTGTATTAGACTCTGACAGGTTTGGCTTTTTGCGGTTCCTCCTTGAGTTTTAACTGGTTGATGCTTGGTTTACTTACTTTAGGGGGTTTTTTACTGATTTTGCCTTTGATTTTGTTTTTTGAGGTTTTGTTGGTTGGTGCCTTGGGGGAAAATTTTGGGGGTTTTTACTACGCCTTTGACCTTCCCCCATTGGTTACGGGGGGGTGGGGGACACTTGTTCTTGGTTATATGTCCTTTTTTAACCACTTCCCCAAAACAAAAAAAGTAAACATCAAACCTTTCCCCTTGTCCTTCCTTGGGGTTTCTGGTTTCCTCTTTGTTTGCGGGGGAGAGGTGGGGAGCTCGGGGGCAGGGGTTCTTTGGATTATGGGGTTCCTGGCCTTTGTTCCACAGTTTGTAACCAAGCAGGAGGGGCATTTGCGGTAGTGTGGTGTCGGGGGTCCATTACTTTCGCAATGGAAGGTTAAACTTGCCCAGGGCATTAAAAGGGGGGAATATATAACCTTGTTTTTCGGGATGTAAAAATCCACCTTGCTATCTCTGGCGGTTTTTTGGTTTCGGGGTTTGAGGTTGCTAGTGTTGTTGGTGGTTGTTGGGTTGTTAGTTGAATTTTTCCCGTTTCATTTTCCTTTTGTCACATGAGGTTTTTTTTCCTAGGCTTTCTTTTTGGACCCTTGGTACATCAAAAAATCTTTGAGCATGTTCATTGTTCATGGCATAGTTCCCCAACTTGGTATTTGGGGTCGGAGGTTTACGTCACCTTTTTTGATAGCTCAAAAGGTGAAGACCTTAGGAATTGTAAAAACGTTCCTAACAAAAAAAAAAACAATACCGGTCGGCGTTGGGTTTACCAATCTCAAGGGCTAATAGAGGATGGTTGTTATTGGGGGGAAACGTGGGATTATAGGCGGTTTTTTATAAGGTTAGGCCTTTCACTTTTAAAAATTCCACAGTTTTCGTTTATTTTCCTTTTATGTTTGAATTCATTTGCGAGGGGCTGTTTTTTTACTTGCGGGATGAAAAAAAAATAAAACCATAGCAGTGAAAAATCACTCTTAAGGTGTTTTGCATGGAGCGTTTTTTTCGAAGGAAGTAAAATAAACAGAACGGTAACATACTTTGTTCTTACCAAGTTAAAAAAAAAGGGGCACCCATTAGGCTGGTTATATTAATAGAAAAGGGCAAAAAAAAATTTGGACCTTCAGGTCAAATTTCTGCAAACGTTTTGTTGCTAAATCCCCCCAATTGGTAGGGGATTCTAGTTTCTCAAAAAAACCATCGGGTTTAAGGGCCTACAAGGACCACCATAACACACCCCTCATCCACCGCACACCTACAAACCCTCCGACCAATTCCACCTTAGTACACGGAAGTTTTCATGCATGACTGCAAACGGGGGGGGGGGGAAAAAAAAAATTTACCCCCCTTATAGTTGCATGTCTTGTTCTGGGCAAAGAGTTGGATCATAGGTTGTCTCTTCTTGAGTGCTTGCAGCATGAGTCCACTCAAGCGGCTGCTGCGAGTGCTCAGCAACTCTTGTGGCGAATGAGGTGGTTGAGATGAGTGTCAATGCCATGTTGATTATCCAAATTGTTTGGTTTGTCGATATTGGTTGACTGTGAGGGTTCTGGTATTGACCAGTTGGGGCGTCGTTACGGGTGCCTTTTCTATAAGGAGGGAAATGAAAATGTCTGTTATGACTGCATGAATGTTATATGAGTTTTTTTAAAAGACAGTCTCGTTACTACAAATGGCATTGTATTTTGAAATACAATATTGTTATTATTCGCAAATCAAGATGTTTATTCAAAGAGTTCGATGGGATACATGGAGTTATCTAGCCGTGACAAACTCATAGCTTAGTGGTTATACAAAGACATAAATAAAACTAGTTGTGGTTACGGTAGATTTGTTGGACCACTTCTTTGAGTGCCTCCTTCCTCTTCTGTCGTGCTCCATCCTGAGCATTACTAGCACGATCCTCCGCATCCTTACACATCTGTCTAAGTTGAGAAATCAATTCGTCCACAGATAGCGTCTCCAACGAAAACTTTACTCAACTCGAGGCTTACATCCCACAGTTGTCATGATGGGCTTCTATCTCCTATAAAACAGTCATTTGGGTAACGGTCCATGTCTTACGAGATGGTAGCAACTGTCCTCTTAGGCGCGGTTGTGCATTACGGTAAAGGTTGGTCTCAGGTAATTGGGCAGCGAATTTGACCAGTTTTTGTTTAGAGCTTCCTCTCTCTGGGTGGGGTCCGTTTCAGAAATTATCCGCTGGTAAGCAGCTATCGTGAATGGGGATGAAGGTGAGGGTGGTGGAGTAAGAGGATCAAATTGGTAATCATCAAGGTTGATAGCAGAAATCCTGGCACATTCAGCAAGATTTGGCTTAATAGGTGGAATAAATATACGAGCGGTACGTCTGATAGTTGGGGGAAATGATGATACAGACGGCAAAATAAGTAACCCTAGAGTAGGACGTCTCCTGTGGTACACCTGGGGGAGTGTGTCAAGGAGTCTGGAGTTTTTTATCATGGTACCATTGTAGTGTTTATCGTGTGTCTCAGTTCATCCGAGTTCGACATGTTGCTGTGACAAGAAAATATGAAATAAGGATATAGATATATTTCAAAATACGCGTAGTTAAGCCTGTTTAATCCTAATTCTAACCATATTAAGTATATGGATTTTGTTTAATACACCATGTTACCCTTTATTAAGTCTATGTATCTCTTATATGTCTATTTACTTGTATCCATTTTAATATATTTTGTACTCCTTTGATTGTTGTGTCCTATGTACCCCAGATTGAGAAACCCAGCAATGACAAACACTGAAGCATAATAAAGCATGTTAAGCTGATAAGTAGTTACAAGCTAGTGTTACCTAATGCAACTAGTGTCTCTATAGCTTGGGTTCTGATACCAATCTGTCACACCCCAATATTTCAGAGTTAATGGCAGCCAAGGGCATGCTGGACTTTATGATTATCATACTTCTAAGCAATACAAGAATGACCTCTATATGAGACCGTTCTTAAGAATATTAATCACTTGAATTGGGAAATTAATATATTGTTTAAACATTCAGAGGAAACATAATATAGATGATACAACTTCGTTTTTTAAATAGTACATGTGTAGTTTTAGGGATCTTTCAATTTACGGAAAAATGATTGCAATGCATAAGCTTCTTATAGCATCTTCGTTTTACACCTGAGAAAATCATTGCTAAAGTGTCAACATTAATGTTGGTGAGTTCATAGATTATGTTTATGCAGAAAAAAGTGTTAGGCAGTTTGGCTAATCACAAGTTGTCATCCTTATATGACATATAAAAGATTACAAAAGTCATATAAATTGCATTACTTTTGTCTAGATCCTTGAACCGACAAGGCGGGGGGTTTTTAAAAATAAAAAATACATATACAAACAATAAATGATGCCCTTGCATGTGTCTAAAGCGGGACACCCATAGTCTGGACATCAATTGAAACTGTCTGGTTTGCTTGCACTAATGTCAGTTTAAGACAAACAAGGATGTCAATCCCGATAGATCTATCCATAACATTCGCACTCAACAAAGAATGACGGTTAATGCATTAAATGGGCAGATGATAGGCAACTTGGGTTAAATCGTGGACTTATAGATCCAATTAGTAATGAGTACAATTTTGTACTTGTATTCACACGTTTTGAATAGCATGTTCTCACCCCAAAGATGATTTAAAAACGTTAGAGTAGGGGCTATGAAACTCACCTTGTTGGGTTAATCGTCTCAAAAAGAGATAGTGGCTAAATGCACGGGAAAAGTAACTCAGTCAAACACCTAAATAATTATGACAAGGTCTGAGTTTACGTTCTAAAAGTACTTAATGAAATGGTTTATGCAAATGGGTCAAATAGGATTTGGCGGTTATGAGTTAACGTTTTACTAGTTTTTCAGAATGTCGTTTGTTAAAAGTGGCTCTAGTGACGACTTTACAAGTTATAAGAATCTATTCGGGATCTTTTATTGCTATATTTTTTATGTGCTCGCACTTATATTTTACATAGTCCATGGTTGATGTCTAAGAATTTATAATAAACATCTTTTGCATGATACTAAGTTATATATATTTCTCATATGCGTTTTATTTTATTGACATTCGAAGCTTGTTAATTAATTTGTTGTAATTATTCATGATTTATACATGACGGTTTCGTTGAAACTCAAGTTTAAGTTTCTATAATCAGAAAATATATTTTGAGCACCCCGACCTTTCCTAATAATATATTTATATAATATAGTAATTTTATATTTATATTCCTCCCTTTTTTTATAGCTTTCCATGTTTAAAACCCGAACAAGCTTTAAAATATTTTTAACGTTAAATAAGTTTTATAAACCGCGTTAAATTTGTTTATACGTTTAAAACTTGGTTTCGTTGTCACTACTTTTAAATTATCGAAAGACATTATTTGGATTTCTTACTTATCGAAATATATAATCGTTCGTTAAAGAGTTTACCATTGCATTTGAGTCTTGACACGCAACGACCCAAAGACCGATATTTACACATTTTATAATTCTTCACGGCTAAAGTTTCTATGATTCGAATCCCATGCAAGTTGCTAAGGGTTATCACACATAGATATCTTATACATAATATAAACCATCTTGTACCGCTTCTTATAATTTAAACACCACATGGCCATTTTCTTTTCCTCTTTCTGATTTTCATCGTAGCAAATCAGTGACTTGACAGCTACTTATTGTGGTGTCACCTACTCTCACTTACGTACTATTAAATATATATCTAGTGTTCTTCTTCTCTATTACATTGTATATGTATACATGTATAGTTATTCTTCCTTTTATCCGCATGGTTCTATTCTTCTTCTTCCATTTTTCTGCTTTACATCGCAGCACCAACAGTGGGTTCAGGGCCACTGTCGTGGCATCCTTACTTGCACCCAAAGCACCTTTTATAATTCTAGCTATGACCTCTTGTTGTTAACCCGCATAGTCTCTACTACTTCTAAAATGTCGGGCACGATGGTAAGCAAAGGTCGAAACTAAGGGCGACGGTGGTGTTGTTTTGCAACCCTATTTGCTGAAAAAAAATAATATAGCAGCTGCTAAGAACGCGTGAGTTTTCAACCTTGGTCAGCAGCTGTTGTGTTTAGTTGGGTTCGAGTATTGTTGGTCTTAGGGTGCCATGTATCTACAAGGTTTGAACACAACCAACGAGCATATCTTTGCTCGGTTTGTTTCACACCCGTGACGCACCACAGTGAGCAATGGCTCGCCATGGTTCACCTTGGGTTACTTGGTAACGTTCGTGGTACAAGTCAAGGTCACAATATTATTAGATAATGCTACTACATTTTATGTGAAATTCTGTGCATGCTATACCATGGTGAACCAACGGTAGCACGTCATATACGTTTAAGCGGTTTTATAAAGGTTTTCTTGTTGTTTGCTTTTCAGCCATTGAGGTTACGTTTGGTTCTTTAGTTATGTTACATTGTTTTCACGATCTATTACTTATATGCATATTGTTATTTCATGCGTGCCACAACCAAAATATTCATATGTGAACGTACATCTTTGACACGCCTTGGTTATAGGTCGTGTGCAAACCATGCGAGGCTGAGGCTTTCGTTAAGCTACATGATGAATGACATTATTAAACTAAAAGAATGACTTTTTTTTTTTGTTATACACCCTAGGTCCCTAAGTGTGTCGAAATGATGTGTGAGAAGAAAGGTGGTGGTCAAGGCTTTGGTAGTACTTCTTCTAGAGCTGACGCTTACTTAGCTCTTGCACTCAACGAGACTGGATCTTGAACCGTATAGTCTACTTATTGATTTCAGAATTTTAGTTGTGATTCATTTGTTCGTGCACGGCTCCTCTTTTATACTCGAAGTTTTTGATTGATTACTAAAATGTTACATGTGAAGGGCCTATAACACATTGTTGCACCAGAGGTGATGATTCTTAAATACTATTAGACATCATTTCTTTTCATAATAGTTAAGAATCTACTACTATGTAAGGCATCTCTACTATTAGGGCATCCTCTACTATTCCCTATTTTCTAACTTTTGAATTTGTATTTTCGGTTGATAATACGTAGCATGTGAATGAATCCTTCAAAGTGATAAAGTAGTAGGGCAGTGTGTGTAAGACTTGTAATGATAGTGTCTTATTATTATTGTATATATTGGTTTATATAGGTATTTACATGTATATATATCTGATGTTGGATTTTTATAGGTATATGTGTATAATTTATTTATCTTTGTTGAGTTAAATTAAAGTTGTCATGGTTATTATTTTGAATGTAGGTGATTTTATAAAGTGATGCAAGTAAATAACAGCGTTTCACAAAGTGAACTAAATATGGTTCTTATCGCTACTCGTTCTAAAATATCCTTTTAGACACAGAGTAATAATGGTGATATTCGCATGCGAATTAAACTTTCTATAACAAAAATAATGCATTGACGATCATAAAATGACTTCTCGTTGAAAATTATTGGTAAACTTGCAAACTTGCAGTACATGATTTTTTTACTTAACGAAAAGAGGATCTAGTTTTCTTATGGGGTGTCACAAGTTTATATTGCACTTTGATGGTATTTGTAGTTCGCAAGGAATTATGGGTTTTGTTTTTTTTTTTTTCTTATTAAGTTGGCTACTCTTTGGGATATTCAAACCCATCAATCAAAAAATCATGTTGGAGTAGTTTGTCCCTTATGTCTAGTAGAGCTATGCGATTGAAAAAATTGCTTTTGGTTTTGGTGTTCATCCGAAGACTCTTGATCCTACCATTATAAAGATATCATATCCAGATTCGAGAGAAGGACTATGGACTGTGTATTTATTTTAATTGTGCTACGGGGTACTGGATGACTCATCGACCTACAATCTGCCTGTGCACAATCGACTTAAAATGATCAATCCAGGTTACTATTGGTTGTTTTATTTATTGGGCTGCTTATGAAAGGATTGTTTGTGCTGCTGGTGTTTCAAACAAAACTTATATGATCATTTCATTTGATTTAAATACCCAAATATTTCAACTGATAGACTTACCTAACAGCTTAAGAGTCCAACTAAACAAACCTTTCTATATCTGTAAACTGGGAGAGTCTCTTGTTATTTATGGAAACCACATAAGGGATTTGAATGATTTTTTTGTTGTATGGGTGATAGAGGTCGAACGTGGTTCCATAACAAATTTCAGAAGGTTATTCAATATTGACATCCTTCGTAGTTTAAGATTACTTGGATTTACAAAGAACAACAAACCTATAGTTGAAGCTCAAACCCCCCCCCCCTAATTATTTCACTCGCACGCTTGAAGTCTACCAACCAGTGTCACAACAGTTTCATCCTCTTGGTGTTGAAGGAGACGGTGGTTCCTTTGTTCTCAGCTCCTACAACGAATCGCTAATTCTGTCCACTCATTCGGATGGTTTTATATATTATGAGTATTAAGTGTGCTAGCTAGTGTATCTTTTTTGGTTTCTGTGTTGTTTACTACTTAATTATATGGTTTTATGTATTTAGCTTAAGTTTATAAAATTGAACTATGTTTATGTCTATTCTATATTTCTATATATAAATTATATAATATAATGTCACTAAATGAAAAGTACAGTAGTAACATAAAGAAACTGTACAGATACATGAACATTTTACGATTCGACTCGCCTAGGGGCATAAGAAATACTGCTAGGACCGGCCCTGCTTTTAGGTTGTTTACTACGGAGTATTTTCGTTTCATCATTTCAATGGCGGCTACGCACAGAGCCTCTAGTTGTTGTAAATAAAAGTAAATTAGGGTGAAATGAAGTTACTTGGGCCCATCAACTATAAAATCTCAATACTTTAAGTAAAAAAATACAATAAGCAAATGCACAACAATAATATTTTCCTTATTGTAAACAGATGGAAGTAATTTGAAGACTCCAGTAGGCCCATGGGATTTTTTATAGTGGGTACCAACTGAACTAAGGGCCCGTTTGGTTTGTAGATGAGTTTAGAATTAAGATTTGAATTTGGATTTAAATTTGGATTAGGATTTGGATTTTGATTTGATGTAGGAGAGAGAAAATATATTAATTTATAAAAAGAGAGAAAAAAAAATATTATTTATTTTTAAATGAATATATTTATTTCTTATTATAATAAAAGAAAAAAAATGATATATGAAAGATTGAGATTCATCATGGGCCTACTAAAAAAGATAATTTCCATAAAAGTAGGTTGTACCATGGATTTTCTACATGCCATTTTTTCGGGTACTCTAAGCAATCCTGAGGACTCACAATTGGTACCAAACAATTGAATTTGAGCTTCATGGCAAATCCAACACCACAATGGTGTCAAACAAACGGACTCTAAAGTTGTTTTGGTAACACCCTTGTAGTTCAAATTCATAAACATAAGCTAAATACATGGCATAATCACAAAAATACCTGATTTTTCAACTCCACTTCACAAAATACCCAAATTTTTTCCAAAAGACCAAATAACCCATAAAAATAGCATTATTTGACACCTTGCGAAATTAAAAAATCCAAAAAAAAAAATATTCTATATTATTAGGAATAATCGCAAAAAAATTTTTAACACTAATTTTAAGTTGAAAAAGGTCAAAAGTAAAAAATTCTATTACGGGGGTATGCACGATGCCTCTATGTGTTTTCGTAAATTAATCCCATCCACAATGAACCAATCTACACCATTTTTTTTTTTAAAGGGGGGGCCCCCTTTAGGGTTTTTTGGTAGTGGGTACCAAGTGAGCTAAAGTTGTTTTGGTAAGACCCTTGTTGTAAATTTGTCATTTACTCTCATTCGTATGTACCCACATTACTACTTTTTATTTAATGACATTGTATGTAATAGACATAAGCATAGAACTAACAAAATGCAGGAGGTACTAGTAGTGTTTGAGTTTCCAATCATTTTAAAGTCACCAACAACTATAAAATCTCACTACTTAAATAAAAATCCGTAGAGCAAATGCAAACAAAAATAAAATTACCATTAGTATGAAATGAAGTTTACTTTTGTCCCATCAACTGTAAAATGTCAATAGTCAAATTAATAATCCAATAACTAAATTCATAAAAATAAGACTACCATTTTGGAAAAAATATAAACTTTATAGTGTAATGAAATATAACGTTAATTAAAAATTAATATATTACATTATATTCACATGTGAAAGTTTTTTCCAAATTATTACTAATAAAAACATATTGTTTGATAAGAAATTAATATTATATCACAATAATACACTAAAATAAAATAATGTGCTATCCCTTTCTACAAAATGTAGTACATCCAATTATGTATATGATTAATAAACACTAGATCTATCTTACATAAACCATACATAATCGCCTAATAAAATACAAATAATCCACTTATTAAAAATAATGACATATTACAAAACTTAAATGTATAAGCGATACTTATATACACATACCATATTATTATTAATGAGTTTTTCTGCCTAAATAATTGATGGAACCATCGTTAAAAACTTAGACGTAGAGAAGTCGAGACTAAAAATTGCCATATGCCAATTTTTTTTTTTTTTAAAAACCACATCGGGAGTTATAGGTTAGGGCTAAGGAGTGGATTTAGTTCAATCAAGAATTTTGCAGGTGATTTGATAGAAAATTAGAAAGTTCATTAGATTATTTTCATGTTACTTTTGTTAGTCGACATTTATTGTATTTGGGCTCTAGCCCACTTCTAATATTACTCCTTGTTATGTTATTTAATAGTGACATATTATAGGTCTAGGTGGTGGCTTTAAAAAAATATCAGAACGGGTCTCTGTAAATATAAACGGGTTGTTTTAATTTTTTTTTTTTTTTTTTTTTAATTATGTGGACTTTTTAACTCTTTTGTCCATGGTTAGCTACTTAAAAACAGCCAACTACATTCATAATTATCTTCATGCATGACAAGACCCAACTATTCATTTTGCTATATACACGAGTCACGTCTGTGAATCATCCATCAAATAAAAACACACATTTTTTTATAGAAAACATTTTCTCGACTTTTTAACATTGATAAATGTATTATCTCGATTTTTTTATGCCAAATAACTTTCAATACAGAAGGCAAAAGTGTGTATAAAACTATTGTTGTCCACTTGTCCACTTGCAAAGTATCTTCCTTTTGTCCAGTTGCATGCCCTAATTATCTTCCTTTTATCCACTCAAGCGTCAATGAGTTTTTTTGATGCTGGAGATAAGTGTGATATAATTTTCTATAAAATGACATTATTTTTATAAAATGACATTATTTTATTAAATTCTATTCAGAAGAAGATGATTTGGAAGAAAAAGCGAAAGGAGATTTATTATCCATAATAGTTCTTTTCCTTTTTGAAGAAGAAGACATGCTTAGGGATTTTTGTGTATGTTTTTTGTTTTGTTTTTGTAAAAAATAATTACAAATACCTTCTTTTAAATGATTGGGGTGTTTATGTTATGATTTATGATTTAATTAATAGTTTTTTGTTTTATAAGGTGTGACGTCTGTGAATCATAATCCAGTTCAAACCCAAATTTCACACCCTATTTAATAACGTTAGTTTATTAATATTCCTCGTAAACTTTAACTTTTTTTTTTTTAAGGGGTTTTGTTTTAATTTAAAATTATTTCTCATCTTCATCATAATAGTATATTTAAAAATAATAAAAATCTACGATAATCAAGAAATCAAGGATGCAAATATTGGACTTCAACCAAATCTTGATAAATAGTTTTGGACAAATATCTCATATCAAGAAGAGATATGGAAGGAATATAATATGAAAAGAAAAAAGCATTCAATAGCCTTGGTTGATTATTTTGTAGTTTGATATAAGTTCTTACCAGCATACAATAGTTGTTGATCTGCATTTTTTATGCATAAAAACATTAGTCTACCGAAGTGTGTGTGTGTGTTGCACCATCAGCAAACTTTTTTTTAGGTCAAGGGGAATTTCCCTGGTAAAATAACCATCAGCTAACTTCGTCAACTCTAAAACCATGATCAAACAATATACATAGTAGCTCTTTCCAGTCTCGGATTTAATTTGAATCAATCTCTTCAGCAACTTTCAAGTTTGATGGACATATGAAACCTTCAGCTTTTTAATATAGCAAGAAACATGCCCAACGAAGAAAAGTAATGACAAAAAAGACAAAGAAAGGAAAAAGGTCGATCGGTTACAATGGACTTTAAATAACAGAATCAATAAAAAAACTGGATTTATGTAAGATAAAAGCCACTACTACATGGACGCATTCTAATCGCAAAATAAAGAAAATAACAACAAAGTTATTCTTTGTGACTGTGTGTGCTTCATTATGTTGATATTGTCTTTAATATAATATGATTATGACTTATGAGAGTAAAATGTTTATATGGGTTATGTCATTTTGAACTTGGCTTTTATGGGTTATGTCCAGATAAGTCTTTTGTAATTTTTTGTGTTTAATATTTGGCAGGGATGGTCACTATTTTACCCAAAAAAGTGCCCAATTTTTTATTCTTTTTTTAAAAAAAAAATGCATATCCAAAAATCTTAATATAGATAATAGCAAAAGTAAAAATATAGTTGTACCTCCAAGCAAAATTTACCAACTTTAAGCTCCTTGATATGCGGGATTAGTATTAATCCTTTGAGCAACTCTATTCGATTATGTTTGTGCATTCCCATATTGTAAAAATTATAGGTGGTGCGGTAATCTAATTTAGCTTGAACAACAGAAGACACGTTTAACAACAAAATGGCCGCTAAATCAAATTTACCTTTGATTGTTAGCGACTAAATATGCGGAGCATTGATTTGGAGAGTATCTATATCTTCCATTGAAGAACTACATATGACAAAATTATTAACACTCTTATTAGTAATATCAATAAACTCAAAACCACAACAAGAATCAATTATCAAAGTTTCCAAAACTAGAGTCGCGGATAAGATAATTTGAAACAAATATTCATGAAAAATACAAGAGCTAATGCTTAAACTCCTGAGGTTTTTCCAACATGTGACATTTAAATTATCAAAAAAGCACTGATACAATTTAAGATGAACCAAACTTAAACGGGTGAAAAGATATTTAGGTAAAGAAATGCCAGTGCCCATATCGTTATCACAAACATCAATATCTAACTCTCGAACGTTAAGATCGATAGCGTAACGAATACATGATTCGACTTCCTCTTCATTCGTATACCTTGCATGCAATCTGAATTTGTTGAGTTTTGCTAGGCCATATCGAAGAAAGATATTTTCTATAGACAAAAAGAACTCAATGATGAAATGTTCATAATAATCTTTATAATCAATAATAAGATTAGGAACTTGAAGCCAAAGATCTTGCCATCATTTTGAAAGTATACCTGTTCTGATAGACTCTTGTGTAGAATCTAAATGAGATATGATATCAACAAGTAAACAATCTGGTAATGAACTTACTCGATCGATTACTTGTCTTTGCAGGCATCTTTTAGATTGGTTACTATGTTTTTGTTTCATCATTTAGATGGCGACTACAGAACCTCTGGTTGTAGGTTTAACTAGGTTTGATTGGGTTTTCACAATCTAACTTAATAAAATACAGAGTATTTTTTTTTGTAAAGGATTCCCATCCACATGTTAAAATCTTTTAAACCTTTATTTTTTATTAAAAAATATGCATTTAATATATATATATATATATATTTAAAATATTAATGATTGATTTCTCTCTTTATTTACATTCAAACCCGTCGGGTCATTTGGTTTTTGATAGGTGGTATCACTATAAGTATGACTTTTGATATTATTATGTTATGTGATTCGGTTTATGACTTATTCATGTAATTGTTTTTGGTTTATTTTTTAATGTATGTGTATCAAAGATTAATGTGTTCATTTATATAATAAAAAATAAATTTTAGAGTAGAAGATTATATATTGGTGGGGCCAATTTTAAATAAATATTTAAATTAGTAGTTTGTGATAGATTTCATAGATAGCCACATGGCCTCCTATCATATTTGATAGATGCTATGGGTTTGAATCAATTATTAACTCATAACAAACATAATGTATCACTTTGACTCCTATAACCTCATTCCCATATACATCAACCAAACGCACCCGAAGTTACTTTTGGCCCATCAAGTGTAAAATCTCAATAGTCAAATTAATAATCCAATAACCAAATTCATAAAAATAAGACAAGTTAAAGTATTGTCAAAACCATAGTTACTTGAGTACAATTTATTTCCCTGGTTACATCATCATAACAGATTGGAAAAGTCGCACATAGGTTAAGAAAAATGTCAAGCAAAATTATCATTTTATGTTATGTACCTAAACCCATCATTTGACAAATTACTTATACCATAATGGACATACATTAAAAGGATTACCAAAGTTGTTACATGAAAATTATGCATGGCTACCAAATATACGTTTTGCCATAGTACTTTGAAGACTGCCAAAAAAAGTTTTATACATTAAACACGTAACTACATAAGTACATAACATTTAAAAAATAATGACCATTAAACACATAACCACATAAACCATCCAATTTTATCTTTAATTTAGACTTGGTAGATTTTATGCAACATATATTAGCAAAGCCATCAAGAGTATATGTAGGTTGATATATATGATATGAGTATGAAGCCTTCAAGAATATATAATGGCCACGTAGTCATTCTAAAATCATATGCTAAATCTAAAGCTTCAGAGTCAACGCTTTCCAACCACAAATCACCAGTCTGTTTAATTTGTGTATTGTGCTCTAGTCAAGTTAAAAGCCACATAAATACACGTTAAAAATAGTGACATATTTTAGGTTAAATGATGGCGTAAAAAATGTCGAGAATGAGTCATACTATTATGTGGACTTTTTATCTTGTCTGTCCATGGTTAGCTACTTAAACACAGCCCAATATATTCATAGTTATCTTCGTGCATGACAAGACCCAACTATTCATTTTGCTATATACACTAGTGACGTCTCTGAATCATTCGATAATGTAACGAATACATGATTCGACATCCCCTTGATCATCGTACCATGCATGCAATTGGAATTTGTTGTGTTTTGATAAGCCATATCGAATTAAGATATTTTCGACAGACGAATAGAACTCAAAGATGCGAACTTCATCACAGTCTTTATAATTAAAAATAAGATTAGGAAGTTGAAGCCAAAGATCTTTCCATCATTCGGAAAGTGTACCTGTTCTAATAGATATCAACAAGTAAAAAATCTGGTAATGAACTTATTCGATCGATTACTTGTATTTTCAGGAACCTTTTAGGTTGTTTACTATGTTTTTGTTTCATCATTTTAACGGCGGATACGTACAGAGCCTCTAGTTGTTGAAAATAAAAGCAAATTAAGGTGAAATGAAGTTTACTTGGGCCCATCAACTATAAATCCGAATACTTAAATAAAAAATCCAATAAGCAAATGCACAAAAATAAAACTACCATTAGTGTGAAACAATATTTGGCTACTCGCGCTTCGTCGTGAAGCGTTTTGTACCAAAATTGAAAATTGTCTTAACTTTAAAGGAGATTTTATTACATTAAAGCATTTTGGATTAAAACTGAAAAGTGACTTAACTTTGAGAGGGGTTTTAAAGTATTTTAGGTTAAAACTAAAAAGTGGTTTAATTTTAAGAGGGGTTTATTAAAAATAAAGAATTTTGAAGGTGAGGGGGGTTTATTATTAAAATTGAAGAATTTTGAGAGGGGGGGGGGGTTTAAAGAAATAGATAATGCTATTATTTAATTGGTTACTATTCACTTTAGATTAAAATAACATTTTAAATATTACGTATTAAATTGGTTACTATTCATTTTATGAGAGGGATTCAAGTCCACATTTAGTATATATATTATAATGAAGTTTACTTTTGCCCATAAACTGTAAAATCTCAATAGTCAAATTAATAATAGCTAATAAATTAAAAATAACACTATTATAAATAATGACATATTACAACACTCAAATGTAAAGCGCTACAAGCCTACAAGTACTACAACAACCAAACTATTACTATAATGAGGTTTTATGCCCAAAAACTAAAATGGAACATGTTAAAAATAGTGACATATTTTAGGTCGAGTGGTGGCTTAAAAATGTTGAGAATGGGTCTTACTAACTTATGTGGACTTTTTGACTCTTTTATCCATAGTTACCTAAAAACGGGCAACTACATTCATAATTATCTTCCTGCATGACAAGACACAACTATTTATTTTGCTATATAGATTAGTGGATAAATAGGCCCAAGCCCGGTTTGTGGGTTTAGGGTATTAGGTTTTTACCAGGGGTTTCATTTTGTCGGAGCGGGTCTGATCTTCAGACCTAGGTGGCTACGTTGAACCACCTCCCTAAGCCACACCGTCAAACCCTAATCCTTTCGATAGCCTAAACAATAACGCCCCTAAAAGAAAAAGAAAAAAATACCGTTTCAATTTTTCCATCCATCATCAAGGAAAATGATTTCGCTGCTCAAAGTGCCTCTACACTTTATGTGTCTTTCTGAATGTCTCATCGAGAATCTTATCCTAGTTTGATGTTATAGAAAATATCATTGGATCCAACTGAATTTCCTTATATTGTTAAATCGTTGGTTAATGTTTATTTTGTTAAGTCTAAAAAAATAAAAAATTATAGTTGTTTTATTGTTTGTTTGTTTATTTTTATTTGTGTTAGGTCACAGATCCACACGATTATCTGTTTATTTTTATTTGTGTTGGTGATTTGTGCTAGGTTACAAATGCACAAGATTGTTATTTGTGTTGGTGATTTATGCTAGGTCACAAATCCACACGATTGTTATTTGTGTTGGTGATTTGTGCTAGGTCACAAATCCACACGATCGTTAGGATACTTTGGGTTATCCTTTATGTTTCGGGGTACTACAGAAAGGTGTAGATCAGTGGGAACACCCTAGCCCTGTGCATCTTTTGATGTTAACAGACCCTTCCCCAAGGACCCGCCTCAGGCAATGAGCTCCTGTCCCAGTGACCTAATTAATCACGAGTTAGGGTCGAACCCTGGTCCTTCTACATGTAGACCCCCTTGACTAGTCAACTGAGCTTTTACGGAGAGGGAATGGTACCATCTGAGCTAAATACTATGGGTTATCTCGTATAAAAAAATCTTTGTTTTATCTATGTTTACCCGTTCGCTTGGAGATTTGTCTCCGCATGTTTACGTTTGTGATAGAAACTGGTCGTCGCAGATGGACATATGTCTTCAAAGGCCTGCAGATAGTGACAGTTTTAACTGTTACAAATCTGTTGTAGAAATAATTTGAAGGGTTGAAGTACCAACTTAAAAAATTGTTACGTATAATTTTTGTTCCAAAAAACATAAAATATACTTTATCAAAAAAACATAAAATATACATGACTTTTGTGGGCTTTAGACTCTTTTGTCCACTTGCATGCCCTAATTATATTCCTACGTGACATGACCTAACTATTCATACCTTCGATCTCGTCTCTAACTCTTTGTAGCACAATTTCATGAAAAATTGGTTGTACTATTCATTGAAATGACCTTACACATACACTCCCTCTCTCTACTATCTCGTTAGGCTCTCACATATGTACCTACAAGTTGAGTAACAAATCTATTTAAAAACCCCTATTTAAAACCCTAAATCTGTATATGCAAATTATCAGGGGAAAACCCTACATATACATTATACAATTATATTAAACATCAGTAACAATAAATAGTAAAAGATATTAAAAAATTTAAAACATTCACAATGAATAGTGAATAGTAGAATAATATTAAAAAAATTAAGAAGTTACAAAAGGCACCCTCAAGTTTACTGAAAGTTACAAAACTGACCTTCAACTTTTACCTATTTACGACATTTTTATATAGCAAACATTATTTATCAAACATGGAACGCATATCTATCGATTCATTAGGAAAAACAATGTCATTGAAAAGATTGTCAAATTGCGAACAAAACAAGCCTAATATTGCAACGCTTCTGACATGCCGTACGATTTTATAAAAAATGTTGAAGTTTAATATATATTTTTAAATTATTTATAGAAATAGCCTTTGAGGTTATCGGTTCATTGCAAGGGGAGTCCTAACGACCAACAAATAGTAATTGTCGTTATCAATCCATTGCGAAAGTAGTCTCGCGCGCTGCCATGCGGGTTACAAACCTAGTTACCTTAATGTCTCAGTTCTTCATTTTCAATTACTTGTTCTTCATTTTGTTCTAACATAATGGGGGTATGTATGTGTGTCTCTGATTGTGTGTTCGATGATGGGTGTGTTTGTTTGTTTATGTGTTTGAATTAGATTTGTGTGGTAGGTAGCTGTGGTTACCTCTTTGGTTCACCTGCTTAGGAAATTTTTGCA